>CP137673.1:14300924-14406146 GCA_037976565.1 Mesocentrotus franciscanus
TTATATGAAATAGAAGATTAACTAATGACATTTCTTAAACAATTTCCCATTGGATTTAATGCGATAAACTGAGAAATAATGAAAGTTTAATATTTTCAAGCATCTCAATAAAGGATTCAAATGTCATGGGCTCATATGCAATTAATTGGTAAACGGTAATCTGTTCTTGTCAATAAATTAAAAAATAAAGGATTATAATTTTTGGATTCCAAATTATCAAGTATGTTTTATTATCTCACAAAAAAATTATTTTGTTTAGCGCCCTCTATACTAAAACTCAAGTATACATGTAAACCCCATTTTAGCTCAGTTGCAATTCCTGTTTAACTCCTTTTTAACTTTGTTACCCACCCTGAGTTACAAGATTACACACTGAAATTCGATCTCATTATGTTGCTTTATATTTTCTAGGTAAGAACTGTCATATAAATGAAAATCCTCTTTCTTTTCTTCTTTCCGTTAACCATAATAAGGCCGGGGAGGCTATTATAGCCCCCCACCTCCGGTTTTTCTGATTGTTCGGGAACGCATACGGATGGCGCCCCGCCGCTCGCTGACTTTTTTCTTTCGAGTCTTGCGCATCTCATTAAAACAATTTTTTTGAAAATCGGACGTATAGTTACAAAGTCACGTGACCTTTTGTCTTTTCATGTCACCCGAAAATCGCTCATTTTCGTGATTTGTGTACAAAACATATTGAAATGTAATTTTTCCTAAAAAGAGATAAAACATTGGTTATTGGGTCTTGTTTGAAGTTTAGGTGTTTGTTTTGGGAGTCAAAATAGTTGAATCGTAGTTAAAAAATTAAATAAAACAACAAAAACAATCAAATACATAAGAAATTATCAAAACAAGAGATAACATAAGGAATAACCTAGCTCTTCCAATTTTTTTGTCGCATTATTGTTTCAAATGTTCTAACGAATACATGTAGTGAAAGAGAATGCTTAAATATAAAGAGTATATGATTTATTGGTAAAAAGGTGAATTTTATGACCTTATTTAAATTACCATACATATGCAAATGAGTGAATTAAAAAAAAAAAAATTACCATAGTATTCTATACACTGACATGCGTGCAAATTGGGCGATCGGCCGTTTCACGGCCGATATCTTTGGGGCGGGCCATAATGCCCCTGCCCCCGGCCGTATTAAGACCTCAAATAGCCCGGCCCTTTAGGGTTAAAAAGTATAAGGCTTCTGGATGTCAATAATTATTATTATTGCTATTCCCTTATGTACTAGATTTGTTCAATTTGCGTTCACTATAGCCCACATCGATAACTTCTCGACAGAATTCACGAATTCTTTTAGGCCATCCTTCGGCGTTGGCTGGTTTACTCTTTATTTTTCCTTTATATTGTACTTTGATTCTAGTACGTAATAACTTCAATCAATCATTTCTCAATGTCTGTTTTTATTTCTTGCCTGGGAATAAAATACTATTAAACAAAAAGGCCTAAATAAAATAAAAAAATATTGAAAAAAGACCTACTCCCAATTAACTCCTTTGAGTTCCTTTCAGCCCACGCCCTTAAATGCAAAAGCCTGAAGCCCGTAACTAAGGGGAGGGGGCTGCGGAGGTGCATCCTGCCATGGCCTCCTCCCTCCCCGCTTGCGACAATTAAGACGTATTTAAAAAATATTATAATGAATTGACAGGCCAAGTCGGGATATCTAAGAGTTAAATGCCCCAATACACTTCTAGCTCCGTCTCGCGCCACATCTGTTTTCCTTTTTTGATGTTCAAATTGTACCGAAACTTGATTTTCAGAGAGTAAAATGCCAGAATTTCCCCCATTTGAGAAAGATACAGACCAGTGTTATAAATACTATAAATAGTACGAACTATACTGTAACACTAACACATTAGTATACTCGACTCGATCATGTACCTTTGCATAACAAACTTCGCGACACGGGCGCGGCGACAAGGCTACCCGGCGGCCTGCTATAACAAGTGCTCTGATTTGCCGGAGTTAAATATACGTACACACGTTTAACATGCGGTACTGTCTATCTCGTTTTGTGTACGTAAACGATAATCCTGCACAGTCATTGGCCGACCAATTAGCGCAAGTAACCACTCATTAACGTAAGCACTACAACTAACTACCGCAAGCTACTACTCAGTACCGCAAGCTCGCGTGCGATATATGGCGGCGATGGCGTTCCATAGCGATGGCGTTCCATACGAACGGCCTTCCATAGATGCATACGTATGCCGCGTTCCATACGTATGCCCCAAACGAATAATGGCACGAACGGCCTTCCATAAGAGGCTGGACTACGTACGTTACAATATGCCCATATCTAAAGACGTTTGAAAAAGGCTTTGCGTTTATCACCTAAAAATTTACCTGAAAGACGTTTGAAAACGCTGATTCTAGGCAAAAATTGGACAATAAACGCACCCTATTTCATGTGATTGCAAGATACGTCACAGAATTGTTGTCAAGTAGTGTTTGATTGAGCGCAACTTCAAAATTCATAACTTTCCTATTTTTTCTGCTTCTGTATTAAAACCAACTTTATATCAGGGTGGACTTCCCCTTTAACTGAAAGTTAACTGAAAGTACCACTAGTGACGATTATTTAATGCGTTAGGTGTCTCCCAAATATCAGAAGCATAACTTAAATTTCATTCTAGTTCGTTTATCAGAAGAACTGCTATAAATCTAAACATATATACGAGTAAGATATTGAAGTCCTGTTCAGTCTCCAAAAATAAGTCTGATCGAGACCAGCATAAATTCTGTTAAACAGTTAAAGAATCTTTCTAAATTGTGTAAAATCATTACGACGAAGTTTGGATAAAACAGTTTTCTTTTTTTCTTCTCAAAGCATTAGACCCTTGGTATCTACATGTACATGTATATATTTATATATATAATATGTTGTATACATTTATTTTTTGTAGCGTAGTATACGTGCTGTTAGTATACTGACAATATCTTATATAGAGTTTATAGTTTTACTTAAGTCTTTTTTTTTGGTCGTTGTTGTTCAGTTGTTGAAATCTTGCCTTCAATGTATTGTGTGTTGTTTGCTGCCAAAGAACCTTTCTTTAGAAAGAATACATATATGTTTTTCGTTTTTTCTTCAATGTCTTAGTTGTAAAATATCTTGTTACCATTTTATCTGTATTTCTTTCATGCTCCAGGTGGGGCCGTTTAAGAAATAAAAGAAACCTTTCAACCTTTCATTTGGGACAGACTTGTCCAATTTTATCGTTCACTATAATGGGATTTGTAGTGAGCCAGCTCGCCCTCTCTCTCTCTCGCCTCTCTCTCTCTCTCAACTGTTGTGTTACAATACTTCTTTTGATTTCCTGCATGGTCTTTCTAAGGAGTTATGTAAAATCCTTTATACTCCTTGGTCTTTCTTATTCCTGGAAAACCACCTTGCTGATAAAAGATGGAATAGAAGTGGTGAACAAAAAATAAAAACAATTCATATTTGCACAAAACTCTATGTATGATATTTTAAATTGAATATAACCTTTACATGATGGGTTCAGACTTGCTGACTAAATGGTCCAATCGATAATTAGAGTCTTAAAAACTCTATGCACTTTTGTTCGCAGTTTGAATTTAGTGTCATTATGTTGCAGACATAGTATGGTATTTTTATTCTAATCTCCGGTATAAACAAAATTTGAATTCTTTGATGCCATTTCATTCGATGTTGTAGAAATACTCAATTTATTATTGAGTCATCAATCGTTTACTTTCTAAATGGATGTCATATTCAGAGAGGTGACGTAGTCAAGTGGTATAATCACTTGACCGGGATCCGATGCAAGGGCGTGGGCTCGAGCCCCAGGAGCACTATGTCATTTGGCATGACATTTATCTACATTCGCGACTCTAAACCCATGTGTGAAGTGCATGGGTTCATTACTGTCCACTGATAGAATATTGGAGCGAAGGCAGTGGTAATCGATTTCCATTTGGCATTTAGAAGCGTAAAGAACAAATTTAGAAGCGTAAAGAGACCTTATTTCACTAAGAAGTGGATATTACATTAAAAAAAAGTAAAGTCTTCTATAGTTTCACCCAGGACGCGCCGGCCCGTGCCCCCACCCCTTTTGCGGCTAAACATAACAAGTTTTTTTTAAGGGAAAAAGAGAAGAAAAAAAGATAAGGAAGAGAAAAGAGAGAGAGAAAGAAAAATAAAGAATAAAGGGGAAAATTAAACTTTAAAAAAAAATCCTAGGCATGGGTTACAGCAGGGCTTCTCAAAGTCCGGACCGCAGGGCATGCCAATCCGGACCGCCTGGGACAGAGTCTCAAATTGGCATATTTTAAGGAAATTACAGAATTTTGATAGTGTCAAGGAATTTTAAAAGAAAATTAAAGAAAAATTTTAAAAATCAAAAGGAATGCCGGTGAGAAATCCTGAAAAGTGGAAATGTTCACTATTTTATCATTTTATTTGTTTAGCTTTAGAAACAGTCGCGGATCCAGGTGAGGGCCGAATCAGCCGCGGTCCCCTTTTTATTGCGGCCTGAAAGAAGAAAGAAAGAGAAGGAAAAAAAGGTAAACGAGAAGAAGAGAGGAAGAGGAAAAAGAGAGAGAAGTAGAAAAAAGTCGAAATATACTAATAATATATAGAATTGCTACTCAGAGTAACAGGTCGGCAACGTATTAGATAGGATGGAAACCAAATCCCAGCGCAAGTTATGCGTATTGCCTGCATCAACGTATAAATCACTGGCTGATCGGGGGGGGGGTGCGAATCGGCTCCGGCCCCTCCTTTTTAGGCTGCCTAAAAAATGGAAATGGGAAGGGAAAAAAGGACGATGGAAGGAAACATGAGAAAAGAAAGAGAAAATAATGTAAAAGAAAAGAAGATTGAGGGTGGAGAAAAAGGGGAGAGAGAGAGAGAGAGAGAAAGAAAGAAAATAGGAAGAACATGAAACTTAAATTTACACTTACAGACTATTTCCGATGAGTTGGCTCGACATGTGCCTAAAATGTCTGCGGACGAGTGTACAACAATACGAAAAAAAAGTTCTATAAAATTGTCTTTAAGAGAGTAAGAGAGGTTATTTCTAACATGAAATGAAAGGGGCTATGTGACTTTCAAGGAGGAAATTACAATTTCTATCGCTCGTGACGACTATTTTGAATTTTCTAAATTTTTAAAAATTCAAGAACTTCCTGGGGCTCCGCCCCAAGACTCCTGGCAAAAGCTCTCCCCTGCACCCCATCCGTTAAGATATAAGTGGTTCCCAAGACAACCTTTTGTTGTATACAATTGAGAGCAAGAGTTTATAAGTTGATTTCAGCAGGAGTAGAGTATAAGAGCAGAGTTAGAGAGAAGGAAATGTATAAGTTTACACTTATAAGAGGCCAAGACAAATTTAGCCAGCATCACTCTCTTGCATTTTGACATTTTACTTCGTAATCACTATCAAAAATATTCTGCTAGTTTGAGAAAATAGTCTACATGCATACACGAATTGAATTATTTACCTGTTCTGCTGGAGGTGGGATTAGTGCACCGGATTAGTATAGCTCTTGATTAGTACACCTGATTGTAAATACTTTAGCCCCCCCCCCCGCCCCACTTTGAATAGCGATCCTGTTTAAACAAAAATTAAATTTTCATTTTCTCAACCAATTTTCTCTTTGCTGCAATCCTAAATGGAATGGTCCTCTTCGATAGCGAATGATATTTCATATTTTAAACTGATAGAGCTTTATCGGTGTCACAGTTCATGACAAAATATAAGAGGTTCCTGAAAAGTGTTAATTTTGTTATGTTTTTTATATCCCATTTTCAGATGCCTTTTTGGTCTAATTAATATGTTGCAGGGGCACAATGTTAAATGGCTCAGTTCCAATTAGTATACTGATCCCGTTTACATAATGTACTTATGTCTATGCAAGATTGCCATTTGGTTTCTTCCATGTGCCTCCCCGTGGCAAACTTAACCTAGAAAATTTAAATCCGCCCCCTAACAAAAAAACAACAACAAATGAAAACAAATCCGGCGCGCAGTATCATCTTAATTATCATATCGGAATATAATCATCCTCTATCAAAGAGCTTATACTTTAAAAAGATAAATAACTATATATTTGTACGTAGAATATACGACATGCATTGGTTTCATTTTAACCTAAAACTCAACCTAGCAAATTTCAATCCGCCCCTTAAAAGAAAACAACAACAAATGAAAAACAAATCCGGCGCGCAGTATCATCTTAATTATCATATCGGAATATAATCATCCTCTATCAAAGAGCTTATACTTTAAAAAGATAAATAACTATATATTTGTACGTAGTATATACGACATGCATTGGTTTCATTGAGGGAACAATTGAGGCTTGACAAGTTATGTAAATTGGTATATTAAAATGATTCATTTATTTTATTTTATTTCATTTCCAGGAACATAAAGCAGTATAGCAATAACAAAGAATACAAGAAAACGAAGTAAGATAATATATACAATAACAAAAGAAAAAAGAAACCATCAAATTACTAATGCCTGTGGATTACCATAAAGAAATTGAGTTTATGTAGAAGGCTTTCCTCATTAGCTGATAGTATAATACATTCAGAGGCGGCCCTCCAGGGGCACAGTGCCCCACTTTTTCAAGAACCCCAAAGTGCCCCTTTTACATAGGAAAAGTGCCACTTTTACTTTGACAAGTGCCCCTATTAATTTGTAAAAGTGCCCCTACTCCTTTTCACCTCTGATAAGTGCCTCTTTTATTTTGACACGTGCCCCTTTTTTCTTCGACTAGTTCCCATTTCCCTTTGCAATTAGTGTCCATTTTTCCATTCTCATAAGTGCCTTTTTTAATCTCTAGTAAGTGCCCCTTTTCAGGTACGAGAAGTGCCCCTTTTCACTTTTGATAAGTGCCCCCTTCACCTCTGATAATTGCCCTATTCAAATTTGAGAGGTGCCCCTTTTACTTTGACAAGTGCCCCTTTTCCTTTGTAAGAAGTGCCCCTTCCCCTTTTAATAACTAACCCCTTTTTTTACTCGGATAAGCGCACCTTATATTTTCACATGACTTGTGCCCCATTTCCTAATTATAAGTGCCCACATTTAAAAAAAAGAGCCCCTTCCCCTTCTCATAAATGCCCTTTTTCATCTCTGGTAAATGACCCGTTTCAGGTACTAGAAGTTACTCCTTTTCACTTCAGATAAGTGTCCCCTTCACCTCCGATAATTGCCCCTATTCAAATCTGAGAGATACTCGTTTTACTTTGACAAGTGTCCCCTTCACCTCCGATAATTGCCCCTATTCAAATCTGAGAGATACTCGTTTTACTTTGACAAGTGCCCCTTCCTCCTGATAAGTGCTCTTTTCATCTCTGATGAGTGTCCTTTTCACCTCTAACAACTGCCACTTTTATTTTGACACGTGCCCCTTTTCCTTTCTAATAAATGCTTTTTCCTTCTTATAAGTGCCCCTTTATTTTAACATGTGCCTCTTTTTCTTTTTAATAAGAGCCACTTCCCCCTTTTCATAAAAGCCCCCTTTCACCTCCAATAAATGCCCCTATTACAATCTGATCGGTACGTGCCCCTTTTCTTTCAACTAATGCATATTTTTCCTTTAGTATAAGTGCCCCTTTTCAGGTGCGATAAGTGCCCCTTTTAATGTCTGATAATTTCCCTTTTCAACAATGATACGTGCCCCTTTTCCTTTCTAATAAGGGACCTATCCCCTTTTCATAAATGCCCCTTTTCACCTCTTATAAATGCCCTTATCAAAATCTGATCGGAGCCCCTTTTCCGTCGACAAATGCTCATTTCCCATTCTCATAAGTGCCTTGTTTCATCCCTGGTGAGTGCCTCTTTTGGTAGGTGTAAGAAGTGCCCCATTTTCACCTCTGATAATTACTCTTTGTACTTTGACACGTGCTCCTTTTCTTTTCTAATCAGTGTCCTATCCCTTTCGATAAGTGTCTTATTCCTTTCGATAAGTGTCCCCTTTTCCTCTCATCATTAAACGCGCGACTAAGAGCAATTTCCCCCAAAGCTCGCTTGCATTTATAGATGATATAATTTTGTTACTTATCAAAGGTCTTTTTAGTCTTCCGTTATGAGAATGTGCTTATAAACCCATCAGCAGGCGCGCCGGAAGCAGTTTAGGGTGGGGGACATTCCAGGGGGCTCACCTTTCAGGGGCAGTAGGGGCTTTGCCCCGGCGGGGTTCAATTAGCGGAGCTCCTGGAAGCTCAGGGGTTTTAGGGGTAACCCGACACATGCTCCGCCGACAATTGCTCCGCCGACATTTACTCCGCAAAACGCGACAATTGCTCCGCGACATTTGCTCCGCGACATTTGCTCCGCCGACAATTGCTCCGCCGACATTTGCTCCGCCGACAATTGCTCCGCCGACATTTGCTCCGCCGACATTTGCTCCGCCGACATTTGCTCCGCCGACAATTGCTCCTCCGACAATTGCTCCGCGACATTTGCTCCGCCGACAATTACTCCGCATGAAGTGATAAATGCTCCGGTGACAAATGCTCCTCGAACGACAGTTGCTCCGACGACAATTGCTCCGCCGACATTTGCTCCCCCGACAATTGCTCCTCCGACATTTGCTCCGCCGACAATTGCTCCTCCGACAATTGCTCCGCATGAAGCGACAATTGCTCCGCCGACATTTGCTTCGCCGACATTTGCTCCGCCGACAATTGCTCCTCCGACATTTGCTCCGCCGACAATTGCTCCTCCGACATTTGCTCCGCCGACAATTGCTCCTCCGACATTTGCTCCGCCGACAATTGCTCCTCCGACATTTGCTCCGCCGACAATTGCTCCTCCGACAATTGCTCCGCATGAAGCGACAATTGCTCCGCCGACATTTGCTCCGCCTAAAAAGTGCCTCGTAAAATACAAATGCTCCGCCGACGTATCAGGAGTGCCTCGTAAAAGACAAATGTTTCGCCGGCAAAAAAATTGCTCTCTGATCCAAAAGTGCCTCGTGGAAGACATGAATGCTCCTCTGGCAATTAGTGCAATAAATTGCTCTGCCGTCATTTGTCCTGCCTAAAAAGTGCCTTACATAAGACCAGGCCCGTAGCCAAGGGGCAAATTTTATTTTTTCCAAGATTAGACACCCTCCTCTTAGATCCCTCCCCAGGACGTCGATCAATTACATGTATGTGCCCCCCAAACATCAAACTCTCGCTACGGCCCTGCAGAAGACAAATGCTCAGCCGTTTATTGCTCTTCCCCATAATGTTTGATTAAAAAAACTCCTTATGCAAGTTCTTCACCGAAAGATAATTACTCCGCTCAAAATCTGTTTCATGTATTGCACATTAGCTGATCCAAAGCTCAAAACAAACTCTCTCACTCTCTTTCTCTTTCTTGCTCCTCCTTTTCCCTTTTAAACCATTTTCTTGTCTTTCTAGCTCTTTTCTTTCCTCTCATGCTATTAGTCTTCTTTCATTTTCTTCACTTCTTCCCTTCTCCCCCTCTCGAGTTCTATTTCTCTCATGAAATTGTAACCTAATGTACATGTAGTACATTCTTGTTTAGAATAGTATTTTAAATAATATCCAGTCCGTTTTCTATAGGTTTCTTTCCTTCAGTTAATTGTATGTAGCTTTACTATATATATTAGTGTGTAAAGCACCCCATCTCATTCGAGTACTTTGTTTTCACTGACTTTAAGTGACACACGGAGCCATCGGAAGAAGAGCAATTGGCTGATCATGAAGAATTAACATCAAACTGCAACAAAATGATTTGTGAAAATGGGAATAAGCAGAAAGGTTAAGAACTAAAACCATAAAGATAATAAAATAACAGTGTTATTCATTTTCTTTATTCTTACATTTTCAAATAACAATTACAAAAACTTACATCACATATTCAACCAAACAATCTCCATGATGCAGATATGTTATATATTATCAAATGTTACCATCCTTTTCTTAAAGAACTGTTATCACAATTATCTTCATATTGTTTCAACCTAATTATTTTACAAACTGTATTATAATAGGCCTAATTTCCATGATCCTAACATCATTTTCTACTCGGTTTATCTTCTTCTTATCTCAATTCCAATCAAATTTTTATTGGAGTTCTGGTCCTCAAATTACATTTCGAAATAAATAGTTTCAAAGCATTGTGAAATTAGATTCGTTCCTCAGAGCTATTGGGCCATCCATTAGGATAAATAAAGCCTGGCATCGTGATGAGCAGGCACTATAGTTTGTACCCAACCGATAAATGTGACCTGCAGAAAATCACTATTCATCTATACTGGAATTTCTTGTGGATGAAAGTGGAGTGTATGCTAATGTTACTTTTCTACTGTTGTTGTTGTTGTTTTTATATGCTCTGCTGTGGCTTCAGAGCTACTTGATTACAAAATTAATGCTTATTTTGCATTGCAAACATCTACGTTGTTCACAATTTGGCAGTAAACAGTCGGGGAAGGGCTCGGTAAACAAGGATTCTGATTTTAGCATCTTAAGTGAGTTTACATCCCGTGCATGTTCACTGGATATTCCTACTCGGAACATGCCTATATTCTCTTTGAATTATATTTGTAAGAGAATATATGAAATATTGTTTGCCGAGGTGTGCCGGATATTATGTAAGCTTTCTTAAGGTGCCTGAAAATGTCTGTTCTGGAGATGCCGTTCAGTAATGTTCTCCGGCTTAATACCTCCATATAGCCATTTGCAATATCAATATAATTGTACTTAGTAGTGTGATGCTGTATAATCCCTTGATGTAGTTATGTTATACCCCAAGAATATGAAGAGTTTTTTTGCAAAAGGACCTAAATCCACTTTAGCTATTTTGGAGTAAATCAAGGTTTTTATTTTATACATTTGCCTTTGTTCTTTCACCATAGGTCCTTCTAATATCTTGAACAGTTACCATAAAAGGTAATAAAATGACCGTTTGAAAGATCTTGCTGAAATCTTGTATTTTATATAATTTCCTTTTAAATATATATTTTTTTATGTCGGGACTTTTGCAAGAAAACAGGGATATAAGAAAACATTTGAATGCTTAATAGACTCGTACATTATTAGCTGTTCATAATAAAAGTATCTAACATGATAAGCACCAATCTCTCCATCCTTGTACAATTCTATTGCAAGGCTACTCAATCATTTACTTTGCCCCACATAGCAATAGCATATATTGAATTCAATTTAGAGCAAAAATAGCCCTTGTTGCCGTGATTCATTTGGATAATCAGAACACCATGACTACCTGGGGTCTCATCGTTATTCATAAGGACTATTTCTAAGGACCGCTATTCATAGTATGAGGAGGGTCGCTATTCATAATACAAAATCGGGGTCGTTAATCATAACAATCACTAATCATAATGCAAGAAAAGAGTGTTGGTATTCATAATATTATACCTAATCTATTGTCCTATTGTGGGAAGCGTCCCTTATTTGAATTATGAATAGCGACCCTCATCTCATGTTATGAATATAGTCAGGTGGCTTAGCGAAATTATCGTTACTTGCCGGATAAAAGCACCATATTTGGTACAGGGCTCCCTTAGGACCTACTAAACGATATTAGGCTAGGCAGGGGGCGGCGATTTCTTTTCATGACCGAGGGGGACGAAATGCCAGGGACGAGGGAGCAGTGGCGTAATGACCAAAAACGTTGGGGGCAGAAAAAAAAATCCGCATCACCACCATTCTTACATGTTACATGAAGGCCCCGATGAACGATTTTCAAAGTGGGGGGCTAAAGTATTTACGATCAGGTAGAGCAAAGCAAGTGGAGCGTAAATTGACGTGGGGTCCAGGGGCAAAGCCCCGGCGGGGACAAGGGACAGAGCCCCATGAAGCTCAGGGGTTTTAGGCATTTAATTAAGGTCATATGAGCAACCAGGGGCCCGGCTTAGGGCCACTGGTGGGGTCCAGGGGCGGAGCTCCCGGAAGCTCAGGGGTTTTAGGCATTTAATTACGGTCAGATGAGCATATTTTGATACCTTATTTGTGTCACTGGCATGCAGGTCACTAACTGGAGTGGGGTCCGGGGGCGGACCCCCAGAAGCTCAGGGGTTTTAGGCATTTAATAACGGTCAGGTGAGCATCCAGGAGCACGCTTTAGGGCCCTTGGTGGGGTCCAGGGCGGAGCCCCGGAAGCTCAGGAAAAATCATGCCATTTCAGCAACATTTGTAAATCACTGGTATCGAATTAGAAATAAACCACATATATGAATTTTATTTGGGGGCAACTGCCCCAAGCCCCCATCAGTACGCCAGCGCGAGGAGCATAGTGAACGAGAGGGGTGAAGGTGACGAAAGTGACTAGGCCTATACCCTCACAGTTTTTGAAGTTTTGTTGTATTAACAAAACTATAGTATAAAAACAAGCAATATACTTTTTCACACTTCACTTTTTTTACAATATCTACTTGTACATTTTGAAGGATATTATGCGAGGAGCGTAGCTCTGAGTGAGAAGATTTTTGCATTTTCTTTGTCTAAACGCTGCACTCTTGGGCCCTCCAGAGCCTAAAAGTGTGTTGCAGTCTTCAGTCAGTATTTGCTATACATTTTTTCAAATTTTCCGGGGCGATCCCTAAAAAAAAATCGAGGGGGACGTGTCCCCCGTCTCCCGGATCGCCGCCCTGAGGCTAGGAGCCTCCGGCAAAATATCGATTTAAGGGAGTGGGGCGGGGCGTCTTTGGAGCCCCAAATAATTTTATAACATTGATTTGTTGTTGTACAAATGCTATTTTTGGTACAGGGCTTCCTTAGGACCTACTGAACGATATTAGGTAGGAGCACCCGACACAATTATCATATAAGGGCATGGGGCGGGGCGTGGCCTCGTAGCCCCAAATAATTTAGAAGGTAATATAACATGTATATGTTGTTGTACAAATGCCATTTTTGGTACAGGGCTTCCTTAGGACCTACTGAACGATATTAGGGAGGAGCCCCGGCAATAATATCATATAAGGGTGTGGGGCGGGGTGTCGTAGCCCCAAATAATTTAGAAGGTAATATAACATTTATTTGTTGTTGTACAAACGCCATTTTTGGTACAGGGCTTCATTAGGACCTGCTGAATGATGGTAGGGTAGGAGCCCCCGGCATACATATTCATATATGTGTGATTGGGGGCCCATGGCGTTTGTACAACAACAAATTAATGTTATATTACCTACAAATTATTTAGGGGCTACGAAGCGACGCCCCGCCCACACCCTTATATGATATTCTTGCCGGGCTGAATTTTTGACGGGGCTTCTAGCCTAATATCGTTTAGTATTTTAAAGTCCTATGGAAGCCCTGTACCAAAAATGGTGCTTTTATCCGGCAAGTAACGATAATCGATAAATTATGACGCTAAGCCACCTGACTATTATAGCGGCCCTTACGAATGATGGTCCTTATGAATTATGGTCGCTATGAATAGTGAGGTTACTCTGAATACCTAATCATTATCCCCATCCACTTGTCACCTTCTGACCCTCTTTGCGGGATAATACACCCTGCCCCGTGGACTGTACCCCTCCGTGGAGTTTTGTGCTCCTTACCCGCTTTAGTGTAATCCACCATCTTTTGGTTAATTATATCCCTGCCCACCTTGCCCTTGAGCCCTTCCTCTGCATTCTTACTTTGTAAAAAAATTACCCAAAACATCTTTTCAATTTGTTTTCTCATCCACCCTGTTTAACGGTGCCTATTTATTTTAAAAGCTTATTTTGCAATATTTCTATTTCAGAGCAGTTTGACACATGTATCATACGTTTCCTGTTTGAGCTGTAATTGATTTCTAGATTGTTATTGTTATTCAGGATATTTACCATCCAACAATTGATATGTAGGATTGTTTTTATGTTATAATGCTCCCTGTTGCATCACCATTTGAGAGTGTTTTGGCTATTGTTCGGTTAGCAGGAGTAAGAGAATGGTTTCCAATCCTTTTATACATATTTTGCAATATCAGCATAGATTCTTTGATATGTTAATAATTGCATGGTGCTCAATCCTCTTGTTTTTTAGTCTACTTTGTACTTGCATAATTATGCATATCCAAAATCTGGTTAAAGATAGCCGTAAGTTCTGGGAAAAGTATTTTTGTGTGTGTTTTCCCATTCCCCCTTCTCAGTTAGGAAGAATGTTATAACTTTTTAAAGGTTCCCTGAAAGGGGTTGCTCGTCAAATGCCTTAGTTTATCGATTATCGATTCGATAATCCCTAAATCTTGTTTATGTTCTCTTTTTTACGTACAAATGTCATTCAAAGCTGATTTTGATGCCTCCCCTGTTATTTTCTAAAACTTCCATGATGAATGCTTTACTCGCAGATGGTATACCTATACTGCATGTGCTTGCTTGCATTGAGGTCATTTCAGGTCTTACATATTGATGAGCTGTTTGAAATTAACGAGGAGGTATGCGCGTATTGGGGAATGTGGCTCGCTGCTCTACTTTCTTTCTTTTTTTCTTTTTTTAAACTTCCCTGACATGTAATGATTGCTTAGTGTACATTATCTGGGACGTACAGTGATAGATGAAAAGTTATTTCAGCATATTAGACATGACTTTTAGGTAACTCCTTTTTCTCCCACATCATCAACATTCATTCATTTCATTTCATCTACATTATTTCATGAAATGCATTCAGAAAACGAAACAATCTAAAACAAAACAAAGAAAATAACACATGAAGAAAAATATTGTCGGCGAAGCATTTGTCGTAGTACTAGTAGCACTTGTATTTTTACGGGGCACTTTTTGGGCGGTGCAAATGTCGTCGGAGCAAATGTCACCGGAGCAAGTGTCGCTTCATGCGGAGCAAATATCGAAGGAGCAATTGTTGGCAGGGCAAATGTCGTAGGAGCAATTGTCGGCGGAGCAAATGTCGGAGGAGCAATTATCGGCGGAGCAAATGTCGGAGGAGCAATTATCGGCGGAGCAAATGTCGGCGGAGCAATTGTCACTTCATGCGGAGCAATTGTCGGAGGAGCAATTGTCGGCGGAGCAAATGTCGGCGGAGCAATTGTCGCTTCATGCGGAGCAATTGTCGGAGGAGCAATTGTCGGCGGAGCAAATGTCGGAGGAGCAATTGTCGGGGGAGCAAATGTCGGCGGAGCAATTGTCGTCGGAGCAACTGTCGTTCGAGGAGCATTTGTCACCGGAGCATTTATCACTTCATGCGGAGTAATTGTCGGCGGAGCAAATGTCGCGGAGCAATTGTCAGAGGAGCAATTGTCGGCGGAGCAAATGTCGGCGGAGCAAATGTCGGCGGAGCAAATGTCGGCGGAGCAATTGTCGGCGGAGCAAATGTCGGCGGAGCAATTGTCGGCGGAGCAAATGTCGCGGAGCAAATGTCGCGGAGCAATTGTCGCGTTTTGCGGAGTAAATGTCGGCGGAGCAATCGTCGGCGGAGCATGTGTCATGGATTCGTTTTAGGCATTAAATTACGGTCAGATAAGCATATTTAGATACCTTATTTGTGACACTGTCAGGTCACTAATTAGCGTGGGGTCCAGGGGCTGAGCCCCCTAAAGCCCAGGGGTTTTAAGCATTTAATTATGGTCAGATGAGCATTCAGGTGCCCGTCTTAGGGCCCCTGGTTGGGTCCAGGGGGCGAAGCCCCCGGAAGCTCAGGGGTTTTAGGCATTTAATTACGGTCAGATCAGTGAGCATATTTTGATACCTTATCTGTGACACTGGCAGGTCACTAATTGGCGGGGGGTCAAGGGGGCTGAGCCCCATGAAGCTCAGGAGTTTTAGATATTTTAATTTCGGTCAAATGAGCATCCAGGGGCCCGCCTTAGGGCCCTTGATAGGGTTCAGGGGTTTTAGGTATTTAATTACGGTTTGAATGAATAAACCGAGTGTGTGAACATGAAATAAAGACACTGAAGTGTGCACTTTCAAAAAACAAACCAGACATGGCCGAGTTCAAGCCTCGATAACTTTTTAAAAAATAATAATTTCCGCAAGAAATTAGCTCAGTTAAAACATCAGGAATTCTAGCTTTCATATCTCTTTAAACAAAAGTAAATTGTCCACCACATTTTTTTCTTTCTGATCGTTCTGAATAGGAACTTGATGTTTTTAAAAAAAAGGTACATTCACACCAGGGGGGACGAAATGCGAGGGACGAGGGAGCAGTGGCGTAATGAGAAAAAACGCGGGGGGGGGGAGGAAAACTCTTACATGTTTACATGCAGGCGTTGAACGTTTTTCAAAGGGGGAGCTAAAGTATTTACGACCAGGTATAGAGCAAAGCGAGCGAAGCAAGTGGCGCGAAAATTGGCGTGGGGTCCAGGGGCAAAGCCCTGACGGGGTCAAGGGGGGGGGGGCCCATGAAGTTTTGGGGTTTAAGGCATTTAATTACGGCCGCGAGCATCCAGGGGGGCCGCCTTAGGGCCCCTGGTGGGGTCCAGGGGCGGAGCCCCCGGAAGCTCAGGGGTTTTAGGCATTTAATTACGGTCAGATGAGCATATTTTGACACCTTATTTGTGACACTGGCATGCAGGTCACTAATTGGAGTGGGGTCCAGGGGGCGGAGCCCCCAGAAACTCAGGAGTTTTAGGCATTAAATTACGATCAGATGAGCATCCATGGGCCGCCTTAGGGCCCTTGGTGGGGTCCAGGGGGCAGAGCCCCCGGAAGCTCGGGGGTTTTAGGCATTTAATTACTGTCAGATGAGCATCCAGGGCCCTGGTGGGGTCCAGGGGGCGGAGCCCCCGGAAGCTCAGGGGTTTTATGCATTTACCTACGGTCAGATGAGTATCCAGGGGCCGCCTTAGGGCCCTTGGTGGGGTCCAGGGGGCAGAGCCCCCGGAAGCTTAGGGAAAATTCATGCCATTTCAGCAACATTTGTAAATGATATAAATCACTGGTATCGAATTAGAAATAAACCACGTTTGAATTTGAAGGCAGCATAGTGAATGAGAGGGGTGAAGGTGACGGAAGTGACCCCCTCACAGGTTTTTGAAAATTTGTTGTATTACAAAATTACATTCCTTAGCCTACTATAGTATAAAAACAAGCAATATACTTTTTCACATTTCACTTTTCTCGTTATTTACTTGTACATTTTGAAGGATATTATGCGAGGAGCGTAGCTCGGGTGAGAAGATTTTGCATTTTTATTTGTCTAACCGCTGCACTCTTGGGCCCTCCAGAGCCTAAAAGTTTGTTGCAGTCTTTAGTCAGTATTTGCTATACATTTTTGTTGTTGCACTTTCTCAAATTTTCAGGGGACGATCGTCCCCTAAAAATATACATTTGCCACTAGTACACGGTAAATTGGTATCTAAGATGTCAATTTTTTCATCTGTATATCGTTATTGTATCAGTTATCTCATACCCAAAGGGCAATGGCCTTTCAAGACAAAGAACTAATATAGGCTACCTTTGTGGCGATAAAATTATTATGTCGTGTTTTTATCCCAATGGTTTTACGATCACATTTTCATTTTTTGTTTTGTTGTTGAAATAAATCTTTATTCAGATACAAAATCACGGATAACATCATACATTATGATAACAAACACTTAATCACATGTTTAAATGAGATCAAATTGATATATCTGTATTTACTTGAAAGCAAATTGTAGATGCATTTCCTGTAAATCATGAATTATCTTCTTCCACTTAGTGGTATTCACATCTGTCGCCGGTCAATTTAAACCTATATTCATTAACAAAAAAATGTAAATGAAGTCATGTATTGAAATAACACAAAAGCTTCCAGAAGAACATGAAAGTTTCGCATAAGCGAAGTTCATTTTGAAAAGAAGACCAAATCTGCAGCATCAGGATGACTTCATGAATAATAATATATACTGTACTATATTTGACATATTTCTAATTGGATATGACGTTTCTTCTTGAATTGAGTATTGGATATGATCATCGAAATATCTCTCCCTTTTGTTTTTGTATATTTATGTAATCCCTGATATTCTTTCTGGACATTCATTGAATAAACCATTCAATACTGGTTGACCATATATATACATGCATTATATAATAATTTCATTTAACAGAATGTGAAAATGCATGTTAGGCTATACAAAAATGTGATCTTTTATTGAAAACAATTATCATTATTATTCTGAACATCAAATAATCTATTTGTTTTCATTTCAGATATGTAGTTAAAAATGGTAACGTCTCTTTATTATAGATCTGTTTATTATCAGATGCAAAAATACAATAATTATGCATGTCTTGTTATTTGATGTAATTTCATATTTTGATATGTGGCTAGAAATGTTGATATTCATTACAGATGCATGTAAAGCCAAATTGGAATTATATAAGATATTTTGACTTGTTTTACTTTTATTTTAAATATGTAACTAAAATGGTGATACTCTTTATAAATGGAACAAAAGGGCATTGTGAAAATGACTTTGTGCATGTAAAAGAACATTCGACATGACTGTATGTGAATTTTTCCTACATTTGGTTATACTTATTAATATTTTTGATGAGCTTTACCTATATTGACATTTTTTATTTATTTTTTAGATAGAACATTGTTTATTGAAAAAATGTGTATGAACCGTTAATTCAACAACAACAGTCTACAAATAAATAAACTGTTTGAACACCTAATTCGAATGACATGATGTGTAACTTTAATGTTCGTTATGACAATATTTTAACAGTAATTTAACATTCATTTTCCTTTGTACTAAGAAGATATACAGGGTGTTATATCTTAAAGAGAACAGTGAGATGAGTGGAATGAAAAAAAATATATAATAAAGAATATTATGATGAATAGAGAGTGTTGCATGATTGATTGCAAGTGGTGAATAACAGTGAACTGGCATTATTAGTACAGAGTGAAATGAAAATATAATGAGTGAAACGAAAAAATATAATTATATCTGAAAGAATATTATGATGAATAGAAAGTGTTGCACGATGATTGCAAGTGGTGAATAAAATGAGTGATTTCAAGTACGGTGTTCGGTGTTGGTGTTGGTGTTGAGAGCGTGGAAAGGCTGCTAAACCGAGCTCCAACACCGACGGTCAGTTTACGAAGGACGATACCGATCACGTTATCGATAGCTCAACACCAGCCTCCGACGCCTGTGCCTTGGCCGCCTGCACATTCAGCTTGAAAGACCCAGAAGCTTCGTCAACGACATCTTCGAGCGAATTGCCGGCGAATCTTCCCGCCTCTCTCAGTACAAATTGTAGATGCATTTCCTGTAAATCATGAATTATCTTCTTCCACTTAGTGGTATTCACATCTGTCGCCGGTCAATTTAAACCTATATTCATTAACAAAAATGTAAATGAAGTCATGTATTGAAATAACACAATGACCATCGTCGAGTAAGCACGCTCTTTTCACCGCCTCTCCCCCTTCCGTATCTTCCGCGTTATGTCGAAAGTAACCAAAGCAGCCAAGAGGCCACGCGGTGAGACGCCGCCCAGCCCAACCGATACAAGCGCTCTAATACCAGTGATACGAAGACTTTTAGATGCCCAAATGGAAAAGTTCGAGAGTCGATTCAAGAACTTTGAAAGCTCGTTATTTACTAAAATTAAAGAGTTGGACAATGACCTTAATGACATTAGAGCTATGCTGGAGTTTCAAAGCCACGAAACAGACCAGCTAAAAGTAAAAATGGCTGACATGGAAACAAACTTTAAACGAAAAGAAGAGGAACTTCGAGAGGAAGTCGACAGATTAGCTACGTATGTTGCTAGAGAGAATTTAGTCATCTTGGGATTGAAAGAAGTGAAGGACGAAAATCTCTCCAGCGAGCTGAGTAAATTGTACAAAGATAAACTAAAAATGGAGGACGATGTTATACAACGAATTGAGTACCAGAGAGTACACAGGGTGGCTGCAGCGGGTGGGGACCCCGCCCTATTAAAGCGCGATTTACTCGATATGCGGACAAACTCTTGGTGCAGAAAAACGCCAAACTTCTCAAAGGCTCCAACATTTATTTGGCGGATGACCTACCTAAGCATGTGAGGGAGCTAAGGAGGGTGCAGGTACCTACCCTAAAAGCAGCCCGGAGCGCAGGGAAACTAGCGTTTTTTGGTCGTGCGGAGCCAACGAAGCTTTTCGTAGACCATGTCCTAGTTCCAATCGAACAACAGAAGAGACTTATAAACAAATTGGAGAAGAGCGCTATGGGAGTTCAAGTCAAGGTGGGGCAAACGGCAGCGATCAATGTCCGGGACAACAAGGAAAACGAGGAAACGAAACTGACCGAGCAGGCTGAAGGAAATGTTCTACGAAACCGAGAGGAACAGAGGGAAACGAATGAGACGGAAATCCTATCAGAGGAGCGGAGGCGCCAATGGAACAGAGGGAAACGAATGAGACGGGAAATCCTATCAGAGGAGCGGAGGCGCCAATAGAGGTGATGGACACAAGGATGTAACGACCAAGGGAAACATCATTGCAGCGACCAACGTCAGTGGTGACAGGAAGGAGCATGGAGACAAGAAACAGAGGGAGAATAACCGTTTAAGATAAGTAAAAATTCCATATTGATTATTTCAAAAACCAATGTGAGCTGAAATGAGGATGGAGATGGAAACAGAAGGAAAACAGCCATCAAGATGAATGAAATCTATTATTAAATATTTGAGCAGCCAATATGATCTGAAACGGAAACGAAAAAGAAGAAGAAGAAGAAGCAAGCAGCTGAACTTAACAATGCGTTTGAAAAAAAAGAACAACAATAATACCAAAATATCTCATTCGGTATTTATGAAGAAGAAAACTTTTAAGAAAAAGAAAGACTTTAATGAGATGTTCGAAAATAATTATATTTTGGCTATAGTATGTAGAGCAGAAATGGTTTATTGATAAATGCAAGAGATGCGTTAATGTTATGCTTTGTAATGGATAAGTAAGAAAAGACCAAAAATCTTTTCGATGGTATCCGACTCATTTGAAATATTTAGTAATTTGAAGATAATATTGCCAAGGGCTAATTCATTCTGATGAAAAGAAAAGAAAGAAAGAAAAGGTGAGGTTCGAATACAAGTATGAACTTTGGTTTTTATTATTTTGCAAAAAAGAAAAAAGAAAAAAAAGGTTATGCCATACAAGATTTCTAATGGATGTTTGGAAGGAAAGACTTAAAAGAAAGACTTCAAAGAGATGTTTCAAATATAATTTAATTTTGGATACCCTGGTTCGAACACAAGCATGAACTTTGATATTCATTATTTTGCAGAAAAGGTTAGGAAGAAGAGAACTGTTAAGAAAAGGAAAGACTTTAATGAGATGTTCAAAATAATTATATTTTGGTTAACTAGTATAAAGCAGGAATGGTGCATTGATGAATGCAAGAGATGCGTTAATGTTATGCTTTGTAAAGGATAAGTAAGAAAAGACAAATTCTTTTCGATGGTATCCGACTCATTTGAAACATTGAGTAATTTGAAGATAATATTGCCAAGGGCTAATTCATTCTGATGAAAAGAAAAGAAAAAAAAGTGAGGTTCGAATAAAAGTATGAACCGTGGTCTTTATTATTTTGCAGAAAAGGTCATGCCATACCAAGTTTTCTAATAGATATTTGGTAGTTAGGAAACATAAAAGAAAGACTTCAATGAGATGTTTCAAATATAATTATATTTTTGGATACCTAGGTTCGAATACAAGCATGAAATTTGATATTCATTATTTTGCAGAAAAGGTAGTGAAGAAGAGAACTTTTAAGAAAAGGAAAGATTTTAATGAGATGTTCAAAATAATTATATTTGGGCTAACTAGTATGTAGAGCAGAAATGGTTCATTGATGAATGCAACAGATGCGTTAATGTCATGCTTTGTAATGGTTAAGTAAGAAAAGACCAAAGTTCTTTTCGGTGGTATCCGACTCATTTGAAACATTGAGTAAATTGAAGATAATACTGCCAAAGGCTAATTCATTCTGATGAAAAGAAAAGAAAAGAAGACAAAAAAAAAAAAAAAAAAAAAAAAATGAGGTTCGAATAAAAGTATGAACCTTGGCCTTTATTATTTTGCGGAAAAGGTCATGCCATACAAGTTTCCTAATAGATATTTGGTAGTTAGGAAACATAAAAAGAAAGACTTCAATGAGATGTTTCAAATATAATTAGATTTTTGGATACCTAGGTTCGAATACAAGCATGAAATTTGATATTCATTATTTTGCAGAAAAGGTTGTGAAGAAGAGAACTTTTAAGAAAAGGAAAGATTTTAATGAGATGTTCAAAATAATTATGTTTGGGCTAACTAGTATGTAGAGCAGAAATGGTTCATTGATGAATGCAAGAGATGCGTTAATGTTATGCTTTGTAATGGTTAAGTAAGAAAAGACCAAAGTTCTTTTCGGTGGTATCCGACTCATTTGAAACATTGAGTAATTTGAAGATAATATTGCGAAGGGCTAACTCATTCTGATGAAAAGAAAAGAAGACAAAAAAATGAGGTTCGAATAAAAGTATGAACCTTGGTTTTTATTATTTTGCAGAAAAGGTCATGCCATACAAGTTTTCTAACGGATATTTGGTAGTTAGGAAACATAAAAGAAAGACTTCAATGAGATGTTTCAAATATAATTATATTCTTGGATACCTAGAATATAGAGGGAAAAAAAGCGGTTTATTAATGAATGCAAGAGATGTGTCAATGTTATGCTTTGTTTAGGATAAGCAAGAAGTAAACCACAGTTCATTTCGATGGTATCTGACTTATTTGAAACATTGGGTAATATGACAAAAATATTGCCAAGGGTTATTTCACTCTGATGGAGGGGGGTGGGGCGAGAATAGGAGGTTCGAATACAAGCATGATCTTTTATATTTATTATTTTGCTGAAAAGGTTAAGCCATACAAGGTTTCTAATGGATGTTTTGGTTAATACCATTATGCACACTGTCATCCATTTATAGAATTGGTTACGTAATCCAAGATGTCTAATGATTGTTTTGGTTTAAGGAAGGTCTTCTGTATTAAGAGAGAGTTTTATGTTTATACGATTAAAGAATGCCTGGGATTGATTAGTATTGGTTGGTAATTTGACCCACAGGAATCTTGAGATCTTTTATATTAAGAGCATGTATAGACAATTAAAGAATGCCCGGGAATCTTGAGTAGTCAGGTTTGAAGATTTATGGCCAAGGGTTTTTCCATTTAAATGAAGGAAAATAAAAGAAAGAAAAGAAAGGTTTTATTGTGATGGTCGAAGTACTAGCATAAATAGTGACATACATGTAAATTCATAGATTTGGTTACTTCATACAAAGGCCTAATGATTGTTTTGGTCTGTAAAGATCTTTTATATTAAGGGTGTGTCTTAGACGATGAAAGAATACCTGGATTCATAGTTAGGTCTCTTGACCCATAGAAATCTTGATGTCTTTTATATTAAGAGCATGTATTATGTTTAGACAATTAAAGAATGCCCGGGATTTAATTGAATAGTTAAGTTTTGGTATTTTAACTCTAGGAATCTTGTGTAGTTTGAAGAAATATGCCAGGGTTCCTCCATTTAAGTGGGGAAAAAAAAAGAGTTCATTGTAATAATTGAATACTATAGCATGCCTAGTGATATTCAGTATTTTTGGTTACTTCATTCAAGGTGTCTAATGATTGTTTCGGTTGAATAAAGGTCTTTTATACTAAGGGCGTGTCTTAGGGTTAGACGATTAAAGAATGCCCGGGATTGATTAGTATTGGTTGGTATTTTGACCCATAGAAATCTTGAGTTCTTTTATATTAAGAGCATGTCTTATGTTTAAACGAAAAAAAAGAATGCCCTGGATTGAATAGTACAGTTTGGTCTTTTGATTCATAGGAATCTTGAGTAGTTTGAAGAAATATTGCCATTTAAATATATTCATTTAAAAGAAAAAATACCATTATGCACACTGTCATCCATTTATAGAATTGGTTACGTCATCTAAGATGTCTAATGATTGTTTTGGTTTAAGGAAGGTATTCTGTATTAAGAGAGAGTTTTATGTTTATACGATTAAAGAATGCCTGGGATTGATTAGTATTGGTTGGTATTTTGACCCACAGGAATCTTGAGATCTTTTATATTAAGAGCATGTATAGACAATTAAAGAATGCCCGGGATTGAATTGAATAGTAAAGTTTTGGTATTTTAACTCTAGGAATCTTGTGTAGTTTGAAGAAATATGCCAGGGTTCCTCCATTTAAGTGGGGAAAAAAAAAAAAAAAAAAGAGTTCATTGTAATAATTGAATACTATAGCATGCCTAGTGATATTCAGTATTTTTGGTTACTTCATTCAAGGTGTCTAATGATTGTTTCGGTTGAATAAAGGTCTTTTATACTAAGGGCGTGTCTTAGGGTTAGACGATTAAAGAATGCCCGGGATTGATTAGTATTGGTTGGTATTTTGACCCGTAGAAATCTTGAGTTCTTTTATATTAAGAGCATGTCTTATGTTTAAACGAAAAAAAAAAAGAATGTCCTGGATTGAATAGAACAGTTTGGTCTTTTGATTCATAGGAATCTTGAGTAGTTTGAAGAAATATTGCCATTTAAATATATTCATTTAAAAGAAGAAGAAAGAGTTCATTGTGATGGTCGAAGTACTAGTAGGCATAGTGACATACATTCATAGGTGTGGTTACTTCATACCAAGGTCTAATGACTCTTTAGACGATTAAAGAATGCCAAGGTCTAATGAATCTTTAGACGATTAAAGAATGCCCGGGATGCCGATATTTTTTTTACACGCTAGCCTGGCCATTTTCGCCGTAATACTCGTAAAAGTGTGCTGGTGGGAAAGCCTACACAAAGGCATGCACGGCATGCACATGGGGGTCACGCCAAGTCCACGCAGACGAGCGGACGTGCTTTTCAGAAGCTCTCTAGGAGCTTGTAGATTTCTTGTAGATTTTGGCCAAAATTGTTGATTTTTGCCTCAGTACTGGATAATTTGGGACTATTTTGCTTCTTTATACTGATGAACTTTGGATTAAAATTATAGTGGATTCATACAGGCCGATACTTGGGATCAGAGTCAGAAGGTAAGCAAGTCTTGTGGGCTACTAACACATACCGCACCCTTAATTACACGGTAGACTGCACACTCCCTGCTTGAATCTCCCGCCCTTTTCAGGCAACCAACCCAGGCATGGCCGGAGTAACACACACCGGCCAGGGCGAAGAGCCACCGCCTTTAAAATCCAATGACGAAGATGAATTCCGAACAGTAAAATACTCCCGTAGGGAGCAGAAACCGAGAATCAAACGCAGGCGCGAAGGAAGCATTGCAATTGAAAATCTGTCAATGAGAACAGAATCTTCTTCCTCAGAAGACCAAAATACACGTACTGAGTCTGTATTCAATACATCAACCCAGAACCGCCAATCGGAACTCAAAGTATTAATTACCCCCATTGATAAATCAAAATCGCTAAAGAATGTGAATCCCATTACTATAGCAAGAAATATCCGTGAAGTTTGTCCAAACCCGGTAGAATTTATTAAACCCACAGCTCAAGGTCTCCTAATCAAATGCATAAACCACAAACAAGTAAAGGCACTCAAATCTCAAATTAATAACATAGGAACCACCCCAGTAAAAGTTACAGAAAAGCAGCTGGTTGTGAGAGGGGTTATCTACGGAGTACCGACAGAAATGACAGACAACGAAATTCTCAATGAATTGAAACACCAAGGAGTAGTTGAAGTGAAAAGAATAACGAAAAGGTCGAAATCAAATGTAAAGACAATTGAAAGTGAAGAAAACAGGCCCAATTTTATCCCAATGAGAAGTGTCATCCTTACATTCAATAAACCAAACCTCCCCAACAGCGTAACTATGTGCTACCAAATGTTTGAGGTTAAACAATACATTCCCCCCGTATTGAGATGCTTTCAATGCCAACGCTATGGCCACGGGATAGCTCAATGCAGGGCAAAGATGAGGTGTGTCAGATGTGGAGAAAACCATCAATTTGACGAATGTAATAAAAAGATAGACCGTCATGTATAAATTGTGGCGGAAACCACTCGGCAGCCTTTGACGGCTGTCCCGAAGCAAAGAAAGCTAAAAAGGTGCAAATAGTGAAAGTAAAAACAATCTTTCATATGCACAAGCTGCAAAAATGCTGTCGGAGCAAGAAAACCACAGCAGAAACCAAGAGCCGACCTCCTAAATCACAACCCTCCCAAGATGTTAACTCAGATATCTTCCCTCTTCCTCCCCGACCAGTGAGGTCACCCACATCAATCCGCCCTGAAAACGCCATCCCGCAACCAGATCCCCAGCCTTGGAAAACCCCGCTGCATACAAACGCACAAAGAAGTAAACTAATAAGAAAGGATGAAAAAACCGAAATAGAAGTCCCCCCTCGAGATAACCTAGTAACATTAATGAGTGATGAGCAATTAATCTCTTTCATTACGCAACTTATTCTCACTGTTACTGATGGAAAATCTGAGAAGGAGATTTCGTCCTCAGTAAAAGTAGCAGCTGAGAGGCTGCTCAAACAAAAAGTAAAACAAGACCCTAAAGATGTACTGGTATAACATAGTAACGATGATGACAGCGCTAACCATATTGCAATGGAACGCGCAGGGACTTCTAAATCACGGTCCTGAACTTATAAAATACTTAGATTCATATCAAGATGTAAAGTACCATTTGATTTGTGTTCAGGAAACATGGTTTAATGATGTTAGAATATTGCAAATCCCTGAATATACATGTTTTATTAGAAACAGGGAAAACCAATCTAAAGGAGGATGTGCTATTTATGTGCATGATTCCATCAACTATGAATATCCTGTCAATGACAAAGAATTCGAAATACAGCATATTAAAATACATGCTGCTGGATCGAAAATCTCCATAATAAATTTCTATAACCCTTGCAAAAATTAGACGAGTTTATTTTAAACAGGATGATTAACAAACTAGAAGATAATCTATTCCTTATAGTTGGGGACTTCAACTCCCACAATCCTGTGTGGGGTAGTGCAAAGATAGACCAAAATGGGCACATAATTGAAAAATTCACACATGACAATAACTTTATAATTTTGAACGACGGAACAGGAACCAGAATAGATCCACGCACTGGGAACATTTCTTGTTTGGATCTTAGCATAACCTCCCCAAAACTATCTTGCCTATGCTCGTGGGAAGTTTTGCGGCACACCCTCGGTAGTGACCATTTTCCCATCTCCACCCAGATATTACTGGACCGAGCTGGGCAAGTGAACAGCAACAGCGAGAAGGAAAATGAGGTAACAACTTGGTCTTTTAAAATTTTGATTGGAACACATTCGCCGAAAATGTGAACATAAAATTGAACATAGTGGCAATTTTACCGACCCTACGAAAATGTATAAATGTTTTATCAAAAGTTTATCAGAGACTATTAAAGAAATAATGCCCCAGAGGAGAAGGAAACCACGACCCTGTCCCTTGGTGGACAAAAGCCTGTACAAAAAGTATCAAAGAAAGAAACAGGGCAAATAATAGATTAAAGAGACACATTTCAACAGAAAACCTAACTATATATTTGAAAAAAAAATCAGAAGTACAAAAAACTCTTCGCCAAGCAGAACGAAATTACTGGCAAGAGTTTTGTTTAAGACTCAACCGCTTTGTACCAGAATCAGAGGTATGGTCTACCATTAAACGGTTAAAGGGGGTATCTGTCAAAAACAAAAATATGTCAGTCCTGATAGAAAATGAAAAAGAAATCATTTGTAACAGTGAAAAGACTGAGGCTTTCTAAGTTCTTCCAGTCAATAAGTAATGTTGAAGAATGTCCAGAAATAAAAGGAAACAAAATGTCGAGCAACGTGTCACGAAATCACTGAAGCGGGGAATGGAGCATGTCTTGAATGAACCTTTCACGCTTTTTGAATTGCAAAGAACTCTAAACACATGTAAACAATCAGCCCCTGAAAAGACAAGATCCCTTATCAGGTCTATCAAAAACTTCCTCAGAAGGCAAAACAATATATGCTAAAGGTCATGAACTTAATATGGGATACAGGTAAAATACCTCCCAGTCTGAAACACTCTATCCTAATACCTGTGTTAAAACAGGATAAAGACCCCACAAAGGTATCGTCGTACCGACCCATAGCACTTTCCTCGTGTTTTGCCAAGATACTAGAACGGATTATAAAGAATAGACTACAATGGTATGTAGAAAAGAATAATATACTCCCTCCCCTCATGACTGGCTTTCGTAGTAAACGTGGGGTGACGGATAACATTGTACTTTTAGAGAATGCCATCCAAAGAAGCATTAATGTTGGTGAATATACATTAGCAATCTTTCTTGATATTGAAAAGGCATATGACAGACTTTGTATCAAAGGTCTTATTTACAAACTTTCAGCACATGGTATTACAGGTAATATGCTAGATTTTCTCTATAATTATCTGAAAGAACGGACTTTTCAAGTAAAAATTGGAAAAGAAGAGTCAAAATTAAATGAAATGTACAACAGCCTCCTCAAGGGAGTGTCTTAAGTCCTATTTTGTACAATATTATGATGGGTGATATTCCAACGGATGAATTAATCACTACATCTATATATGCTGATGACTGTGTTATCTGGATGTCAGGTAATAACATAGAATTTATTTCAAACAGAATACAGTGCTATCTGAACACACTGAGTGAATGGTTTACTAAATGGGGCTTTCGCCTCTCACAGAGTAAAATCTTTCCTGTGTTATTTACTAAAAACAATAAAGCAAAATACCCAGAATTGAAATTAAACAACGACGCACTTATATTCCAATCAAAGAAGCATTTCTTAGGACTTATATTTGACAAAAGACTTTCATGGAAGACGCACATAGATGCCGTAGTCCTTAGATGTAAAAAAACTAAACATTCTTAGGTGCCTTACTGGGACTACATGGGGAAGCTCCTCGAAATCCCTTCTAATGGTATATCGAGCACTGATTAGATCATTATTAGATTTTGGTTGTGAAGCCTATGACAGTGCGGCTTTAAGTATAAAGAAATCACTGGACTCTATTCAATATCAAGCCTTGAGAATTTGTGCAGGGGCTCTTCCTCTTACATCATTAGATTCATTACAAGTTGAATTAGGTGAAATGCCCTTAGACTTAAGAAGACAGATGCTGGCCGACAGATTCAGGCAAAAGATTAAAATGCATCGAGATCACCCTGTCACATTAAATGTTAAGCCAAGCTGGCAAATGGAACTTTTGAAGCATCAAAAGAATAACAAGCCATTTGGATGCAGAACAGAACTAATGAAACATTGTACTATCGAACCCTACACTATACCTAGTTTCCCCCCTTGGAAAATTAATACTCCAAACGTGTCGATAGAATTAAGCGAAATAGTGAACATACATGAAAACCCATCTTATTTACGTCAACGCAGCTTAGAATTTATTGGCACCAAATGGCCAATACAACTGCACATCTATACAGATGGGTCAAAGGTTCCAAATCTTGGAATAAGTTCTGCTTTTTATGTACCAGCCTTTTCCTTTCACCAGGCCAAACGATTGGCGGATCATACATCATCTTTCAGAGCCGAACTGGCTGCAATCGTCCTTGCGCTCAATTGGCTGGAGAACATTGATGTGTATGTTGACATTGTTATTTTTTGTGACTCCGTAAGCGCCCTGCTTGCCATAAAGGATGAAAAAGATATTACATTTGTAACTGAAATTATTACTTTAAATACAAAATTATCTTATCAAGGAAAACACATATACTTAGAATGGATTCCTAGCCATTGCGGTGTACACGGAATGAAATGGCAGATTTTTATGCAAAATCTGCTTTACAAAATAACATTGAAATTTGTAATAAGTTATCCTTTTCTGAGATAAAGAGTATTATTACCAACAAGTATATAAAACTCTGGCAAGACAGATGGAATAACTCTTACAGTTTTCTTAGGCAGATACTGCCTGCAGTAAATCAACCATATTTATGTAATCTGAACAGATTTGAAGAAAGTGTTCTCCATAGATTGAGACTAGGGGTGATAGGTTTGAACTTAGATCTCTTCAGATTAAATATACACCCGACAGGCCATTGCAATAACTGCATAGGACTTATCGAAACTGTAAACCACTTTCTCACCGAATGCCCGAAGTACATTACAGAAAGAGCTATGTTACTCGTAGAAACTAATTTATCACATCCACAGGAAATCATGACACTACTTAAAATTTCAGAAATAATTAAACAAAAGTATAGTTCGCTTCGTTTTAAGAACGAAGCGGCTGTATCAAAGCAATTAATTAATAATTTATAATGTGTATGTAAATGTATATCTATATGTAGTTTTTTTTTTTTTTTTTTTTTTTGTTCCCTCCATCCTCCTTCTCTTGCACCAATAAAAGCCCACAATACTTGTTACTAATTTGACAATTTATTTTTCTAACATTTCGGTGATCACCCTAGCATCACATGCCAGCTGGCACCCTCACCTATGCCGGAGTGACCTAGGTTTAAAACCGAAAGTCTGAGAAATGAACCTCAAGGACTGGTAAGATGGCATTTTGAAAAGGGTGGGGGTGAGTGCGAAGTACACATGTGCATACAGAGGTGATATTTGCGCGCGCGTAAACACAAGTAAAGTACCGTACGTATACGTACAATGAGCTAGGCCGTCTCGTTGAATTGAGTAAATATAATTTTCTAAAAAAAAAATAATAAAAAGAAGAAAAAAATAAAATAAAATAAGCAAGGGGATGGAGGGGAAAATTTAAAAATAGTCATTTATGACATGTAATTGTACGCATGTATATATGAATATGTGAATAAAAAATTCATAAAATAGTGTGTGGCAAAAATAGTCAACTGTGACTAATTGCCAAACAAAATCAAATCAAGAAGAAGAAGAAGCAGTTTAATAGTGTGCGGGTGGACCAAAGAGCTATATAGCTCTATATGGGGTGGACTTAATTGTTGCTCGATATAATAGCTGATCGTTCGTTCGTTCGTGTCTCCTTAGATCAAGATTAATGTAAAGTTCCTAAATTAAATTAAATTAAATTAAGTTCTTGAATTCCATCGCCCGATGGCTGCGATGACCGTCTGACGTCTCATTTACAAGGGCCAGCTAGCTCTTCATCTGATGATTGCCATGCATGATGTACATGTGTATATAATGCACCTCGCATGTAGGCTTATATCAGTCGCTTCCATGGTATTTATCACAGAAATGGCCAGGCTAGCGTGTAAAAAAAAATTGCGCTGGCGGGTCTACAGTACCGTACCCTGCCCAGTTACCGCCCCCCTGTTACCAGTGGCTCATTACACACAACGGCCGTCTTCCATCGCCCGAGTTTCTACGGTGCGCGATGAAGGCATGCAACTAACTTGCCTATGGCAGCATACACGTTGTAAGGAACGTGTGCACGAAATATGGTACACTGTCGATCGTGCAATGAACGGGGATACGCGAATGACGTCAATGTGCAGCAGTGAGCATTGCGCTTATTTAGGTGTGAATCAAACTTTTTTTTAAACACCAAGTTCATGTTCAGAACGATCAGAAAAAAATTGCAGTGGCAGATTTAATTTTTTTTTATAGATATATGAAAGTAAGAAGTCCTGATGTGTTACCTGAGCAATTTTTTTGCGGAAATTATTATTTATAAAAAAGTTATCGAGGCTTGAACTGGGCCATGTCACCCTGTGATGCCCCTGCCCTATTTCCGCCCCCCATGTTTGCACACGTATAAGATAGCTTTATGCTCACCCACCGGCCCGGCCGGCCACGGGGAACAGGCTTTGCAAAAAAGAGCGCAACATCCATTCAACCGGCCGAGTTTCTCCTGCGCGTAATACGCGCTTAATAGGCGCGTACTAATGATGACAAGCTCTTTATCGTATGTAGAACGAACGAATCTATACATCTATACCATACATACACAATATAGGCCTACTATACGTATACAATAAAAACAATTAAGATGAAGATGAACTTCGGTTCATTTTTTCCCGTCGCCCTAACTCCTAAGTTGTTGTTGGGTAAGTTTTCGACAGCTTTCAATATTCCGAATAATCTCAAAGTTACTCACCGAACACAGAGTTATTTCCGTACGTGTCGCTTAATTTAGAAATAAACAAATCTTTCGTCCAGCGATCGATCGTCGCGGCGTACGTTCTTACGCGATCAGCTGAAGAAAGCCGAGGAAAAGAGGAAAAGAATGGAGGAAATGATCACGAGGAAAAGAAATAACGAACGAAAGAAAAGAGAGAGCTGACGAGGTCGAAAAAAGGAGAACACCGTACAGAAGATGATCATGAAAATGCCGGCAGAAAACAGAGGCCAAACGAGAGACATATGGAGGAGACTGAAGAAATTAAGGGACAAGTGCAAGTGGTACAGACGGAGGGAAGCTTAATTGACCCAAAATAAAGGACGAAATTCTGAAAGAAAGAAGTTGAAAGAAATGAAAAAGAAAATGAAGAAGATCAAACAAAAGCACTTAAGAAGAGCTTAAAGAAGAGGAAAGAGCAACAAAAAAAAAAGAGGAAGAGAAAAAGAGACAAGGGGGTAATTAAGAGCACTTATTTTTTTTTCCAATTCGTTAGAAAATATTTAGCAGCGATTCATCAAGCCGGTGAATAAGCGGGGGAGGGGGTGATGGAGAGAAGAACCACTATTTGGGGGCGAAAATATTATCCTATTTTTTACCGTTTTTTTAAATCATGTGATATCACGAACATTTATAAATCACTTGTATGGAATTGAAAATAAGTCATGGTTTAATTTTATTGGGGGGCGCCCTGGCCCTGCCTCCCCCACCAGTACGACGGTGGATACAATGTGATCATTGTGACACCTGGATCCATTTGGAATGCACTATTTTGCGTAAATTGAGGATGAAATATATTGCTGAAGTGGATTTCAAATGCAAAAAGTTGATGTTGTTTTTCAAATACTGCTAAAGTTATTTGTCTATAGTCACGATAGTCATTCACATTACGATTGTCAAAAAATTATAAAATTTGAAAGTTTGATGCAACTTTAATTTCTGTTCTAATTTTCAGCTTCCATGTCCCTTGAAAACAAGATTGTGTATAACTAATATTTTTGTTCTCTTTATAATTTAATTTTGGTGTTTGATCAAAATACATTTGCTACCAGTAGTACACGGTAAATTGGTATCTAAGATGTAAATTTTTTCATTTGTATATCGTTATTATATCAGTTAATTCAAACCCAAAGAATTAATATAGGCTACCTTTGTGGCGATAAAATGATTATGGCGTGTTTTTATCCCAATGGTTTTACGATCACATTATCATCATTATGTGCAACAAGACAGGGTGCATGGTTTATGACATCTATTGCGACCAAATATAGCGAGCTATTAGTGTTCTTGTCATCAATCCGATCATTTTGGTTTGAGCGAATAAATTTAGTAGCTTGTTCAGAAAAAGAAAATGTAATTTTATACTTGTATTTCCAATGTTAGGCCTACATATATTTTACTTGTATTTCTCTCACTTTTGCATTGGCAACTTGAAAGTGTTTTTTTATCAACATGTTTCGCCGGTCAACTTTTAAACTTATTCATTAACAAAAAGATGTACACGATGTTATTGAAAAAACACAAAACTCTTTCAGAAGAACATGAAAGTTTCGCATAAGCGAAGTTCATTTTGAAAAGAAGACCAAAACTGCAGCATCAATCGGAGGACGTCATGAATAAGTATAAATTTGATTTCTAATTGAGATGTGACGTTGCTTCTTGAATTGAGTATTGAATATGATCATCGAAATACTCTCTCCTTTTGTTTTTGTATATTTATGTTATCCCTGATTTTCTTTCTGGACATTCATTGAATCAATCATTCAATACTGGTTGACCATATACATGCATTGTATAATAATTTCATTTAACAGAATGTGAAAATGTTAGGCTATACAAAAATGTGATCTTTTATTGATTCAGAAAACAATTATCATCATTATTATGAACATCAAATAATCTATGAGAATGTATTGCTTTTTGTATTAATATTCGTTATAGGTGAAGAGAGTTAGTGTTGCAATATGCAATCTGCAAGTGATTCGTTTTTCATTTCAGATTAATAATCTACATAATATGTAGTTAAAATGGTAATGTCTCTTTATTATAGATCTGTTTATTATCAGATGCAAAAATACAATAGGCCTATGCATGTCTTGTTATTTGATGTAATTTCATATTTTGATATGTGGCTAGAAATGTTGATATTCATTACAGATGCATGTAAAGCCAAATTGGAATTATATCAAAATATTTTGACTTGTTTTTCTTTTATTTTTAAATATGTAACTAAAATGGTGATACTCTTTATAAATGAAAAAAAAGGGCATTGTGAAAATGACTTTGTGCATCTAAAAGAACATTCGACATGTATGTGACTTTTTTCCTACATTTGGTTATACTCATTAATTTTTTTGATGAGCTTTACCTATATTGACATTTTTTAAAGCTTTTTTAGATAAGACATTGTTTATTGAAAATGTGCATGAACCGTTAATTCAACAATAACAGTCTACAAATAAATAACATGTTTGAACACCTAATTCGAATGACAGTATGAGTAACTTTAATGTTCGTTATGACATTATTTTAACAATATTTTAACATTCATTTTCCTCTGTACTAAAAAATATATACAGGGTGTTATATTTTAAAGAGAATAGTGAGATGCATGAGTGAAATGAAAAAAATATATAATGAATATATATAGTGAAATGAAAATATAATGAGTGAAACGAAACGGAAAAATATATGTCTGAAAGAATATTATGATGAATAGAAAGTGTTACATGATTGAGTGCAAGTGGTGAATAACAGTGAAATGGCATACTTAGTAGGCCTATACAGAGTGAAATTAAAAAATAATAATGAGTGAAACGAAAAAATATATATCTGAAAGAATATTATGATGAATAGAAAGTGTTGCATGATGATGAATAACAGTGAACTGGCATTATTAGTAGGCCTACAGAGGCAAAAGAAGAAATAAAGAAAGAAATATCAATTATCAAACTAACATGTAGATCAAACTCTACTGGGAAGCAATTTTATTTGGCCTAACGTATACCCGAGATGTTTCCTTTTTCTATACTTTTGATGCGCGCCCACCACTGGGCGGAATTAGGGCGGGTCTAGGCGGTAATAGGCAAGGAAAATGCCTCACGCAGACGGCGCACTACGGACAATCGCGTACGATTTCAGGCGTAAGAATGGCATGGTTGGATTCGCTAGAATTTCGGCTACAAATCGGTATACAATAGCGCCTGTATAATTCATTTTCAGAGAAGTTATCTGAGAAAAACTGCCTATCGGGCGGAAACCGGGCAGGGTACGGGTACGTCTAGGCGGAAATAGGCAAATAGGCAAGGAAAATGCCTCACGCAGACGGCGCACTGCACTACGGACAATCGCTTTACGATTAATTTCAGGCGTAAGAATGGCATAGTTGGTTGGATCGATTCGCTAGAATTTGGGCTACAAATCGATATCATTAGCGCCTGTATAATTCATTTTCAGAGAAGTTATCTGAGAAAAACTGCCTTTCGGGCGGAAACCGGGCAGGGTACGGTAAGTGCATTTATAAATATATGAAATTTTCAAACATTTTGCCGATATAACTGGTTTATGTGATTTCAGCTGTCGAGATATCTGAATCTGATTTCTGTAGTAATAAATTTGGTACTCTGCATGCATGGTAACTCCAGGAAGCTCCGATCGGAGCTTCAGCCGGTGAACGGGAACGCGAAATAAACAGCGGGTGGGCGATATTATGTCAAAATATGCAAAGCGATTCATTACAATTTTGACTTACTAGGTTTCTCGACTTCTCTGGGCATCTGGCCGACTACTTGAAATTATAATTTGAAGAAGTCTTCGATGGGAAAAGGGGGGAGATTCTTCGTCCTATATTTTTTTTTAACCCAACGATTCATCCATGTAGCGTCGATTCAACATGGCGAAGAGAAAGTACGCATGCGCGGTAGCAATATTCGCTCGAAATTGCTACCGCGCATGCGTACTCCAGGAGTTACATGCATGGTGGATATCGTTGCATGTTCTGTAACGCCAGCGCGGCGCCAGCGCCAGTGCGGTAAAACCATGCACTCTCGATCTCCGCTGCACTCTCGATCTCCGCTGCACTGCCCACGGGCCGGACCTGGGGGGTGATTCACTAACTGGGAACGATATCGTTCCTAAGAGCAATTTTGGGGATTGACTTCAATCCCAGCTTAAAATCGATTCTACCTGACTGGTTCACTAAATCGCTTTTACTTTTAGGCTGGGATCAATCCCAGCGTGAATAATCATGCGCGCATATGAATATTCATGTACGCGATCAATCCAACCAATCAAAAGACTAAAATTTTGGTCACGTCACGTCACTGGGCATCAATCAATCGCGTAGCCGATCGACATAACGATAATTAGCTAGCTATCGTCGCTTAATTTGTCAATGACGTTCATTTCTATGTTGATTTCGTTTTACTTTTAACATTAGAAGAAAGCTGAGTGAAATTTCGCATAACACATGACACAAAATAATTCATGACTGTTTCATGTAGCAGTGTGAGGATTCATACGATTTTCTGTGGGTATATTTTGTCTTTCTTTATGCTTGTTTCGAGTAAAATGCCGGATTTAACGTAGGCCTAGGGCCTAGCCGCCCTAGATCCAGACTAGTCTAGATCTAGGCCCTACCCGGCCTACTGAGGCTAGGCGGTAATAATAGGCCTAGACCCTAGTAAGTTAGACCTACCGTCCCCTAGACCGAAGATTTCTGTCTCTTTCGTTCGTTAGCCTCTGATTTGGGTAGGGTCGGCTCCTCTCTTTAGACCGAAGATTTCTGTCTCTTTCGTTCGTTAGCCTCTGATTTGGGTAGGGTCGGCTCCTCTCTTTAGAACGAACGAAAGAGACAGAAATCTTCGGTCTAATCTATCATAGACCCTAGATCTAGACCTATTATAGACTAAATCAAAACGATTCGATATAGATCTAGGGCCTAGATCTAGAGTCTAGATCTAGTCTATCACTTTAACAGTGACTAACAATAAAGTCAATATCTATCTTCCTCTTGTTTGCTCTAATTTAGCTTCAGTTTGACAGTTTTGACTTTGCCAGAAAGTGTAGGCTAAGAGTAAGACTAAGAGTGATCCGGATCACTCTTAGCCTTAATAGCGATTTTAAGGCTAAAATCAATCCCAAATGCCTTAGTGAATCAGTTCCTAAAAGCGATATTGCTCTTAGGAGTGATATTGAGCCTAAGAGCGATTTTATCTCATTTGGGATCGATTTTAGCTGTTAGTGAATCACCCCCCGGGTGTAACTGCAGAGACAGCAGTGCTGCGAAAATATATGTGAAAAACTGAAAATATATGGTGAAATTGGTGATGTGACCATAGTTCGCGTGTGACCTTAGTTCGCTATCTCAAGAAATCAGTAAGATTGCGAAAATCTGATACCACCAATGGAAAGAGGAACCTAAAATCACTTCAAAACTTGGTCTTGGACTCTTCTTGGAGTCGAAATTTTCTATGGAATTGGGGGTGCAGGTAGACCGAAAGCTTCAGTCTCTGAATCTGATATCGACGGTTGTTCCGCTGAGATTGCATCTGGCTCCTCTGACCGCCTCTATACATGTCAGTTTTATTAAAGAATGACCTGTACCAGACGGTTACTTCTGTCTAGGGTGCAGGGTGAAATTGTGTCTTTATGAAAATATTGACAAAAGATCAGCAAATTTTGCAGTCTTTTAGTTTTATTTTGCGTCCGTTCCGAAAAATTTGAACTTATAGTTTATACCGACGAGCTAGGGTCTGAAAATCTTTATTTTTGAGAGCAGGGCCCCGTCTTACAAAGAGTTGATATCAATCGCAACTTATTTGCGATTGATATCAATCGCAACTATGTACATAAGAGATAGGACTCTAGGAGACTGCAAACTTGCGATTGATTCGGATCAAAATTACGAGTGAACAGTGGTACCAACCGATTGTATAATATTGTGCCTTGCAATACATGCAATTATCTTACATTGGATTGATCGCTTTTTGTGATAAATCAATTGTAAACTCCCGTGCGCGAATTAATTAGGTCTCGTTTTTTGAATGACTTTTTCTCAAGTTGCAGCGCATTCCGATCCGACAATCAAATTTTGAGATCGCGATATCTCCGGAATTCTTTGACGATAATTTTTTTAGTTGCACCAATTTGTATTAAAATACTTTGCAGTCCACTTGGTAATAATTGAACTTAATAAATTTGTGTAGAATTTGAGAAATCATCGTTCAAATATCACATTTCCTAATATTTTTAAAAAACTTTGGTCACCCCATCATACGCATCGCTCGTGCATCTGCTGAAGCCGGCGTGTCTGGCCAGGTTATACAAAAATAAATTAAAACTGTCAATTGTTAGTTGTTTTTCTTTGTGTATTGACATTGCTTCATGTAATCATGTCATGCATTTTATGTGGGGTTTTTTAACCGCAACCAAATGATGGATACAAATTTCTTTGTTTGCAAGACTGGCAAGAGACCAATATTATTGGTCAATAAATGCATCTAATCTTATCTTATTCTTAAAGGCATCGTTTAACAATGTTAAATCTGAGATGCATGGCCCTACGTGTTATCAGTGTCTGTGATATGGTGTAATAATGAAGCCCTGAAAAAATTGCGCTTCAAAATGATCATGAAGTGCCCCCCAAAAATTAAAAATCTTTGAGTGACCGGTTTCACCATACTCATTTTCCCCAATAGACTGTAGTGTTATGAAAACCGTTAGGAAAACGCAAAATTTGATTTCGATTTCCAATCATAAATATCTTGATAATCAGACAGGCGATCGGCTTGTAAAAGTCATGGGGTTCCTTACTGACCTAAAGGTTGATAATTATCATTGCAGCATGAGCTACATGTAAATCCAGGATTTCGTTTCAGAATCTGAGACAAAGTTACCCAATCCCTTTAAAGTAGACATTGATTCAAATAGACATTGTATGTCAAATGAAAGCTCATGATCTAAAGAAAGTGAAAAGTGTTGTATCTTTTCGCTAAAAACACATACATGTACATGTATGTGACATAATCGGACATTTAACATTGAATCTTGGCAACCCCCATAAACGAAACCAAAATCATACAAATTGGGCGGCTTCGATGATACGTGGCGATTGGGATAATTACTTCCGCATTCACACATCGCCGTCGTTTCACACGATAGACGGTCGATAGCAGCCATATCATCAATTTTAATTATTTATCATCCATAAAATGAGTGAAATTAGGCCAGACAGTAACTTGGATGTAGAATATTCATCGTCTGAATCCAGTGACGATGATATTGATGGTATTGATGGGCCGGTTTTCGCTGGTGAAGTTGATGAAACCGGGGATGATAATGCCCGAGATAATGATGAGAATGGCGACGTGCAATTTGGATTGTACGAGCCGATAGCTGAAATTCTTTCATCTGTATAACTTCTTTCGTCAGTTTTATGTAATAAGCAACATTACACTTTCTTTCTTTTGTAGTTTATCTTTATTTAATTCAAAGAACAAACATGCAAAACAATCAAAACATGCATCAAAATTATATGGCAAAAGCCATAGACTCCGTGTAATTGGGTACAAGCTTTTATTTTGGGCATTTTATTGGTGTCATTTGGGTGAGAAAATGAATGATGAAAAATTCATGGTTATTTGGTTTTTACGACTTAAAGCCTATGAGATCTGCACTAGTTTGGCCAGGAGGGATTAGACCTCCCTGCATGGTCACTGACAGGCAGGCGCGTACGCAGGGGTGGGGTTGGGGTTAACCCCCTCAATTTTTTGTTCATGTGTGTGTTTTGGAGGAAACCCCCCTCAATTTTTTTTCAAGTGTAAAAAAATTTTAAAAGACTATTTTTGTGTGCTACAGGGTGAAAAAACTGACCTTACCCCCCCCCTACTGAACAAAATATCGGTCGGTATAATTTTCCAATTTCCGGGACAAAAAAAAAATATGTACTCGATCTTCACGGCCGGCTGAGTCGTTTCGAAATTTTTCCTCTAAAAGTCCACCCTGATATTAAATTGGTTTTAATATTAGCAGAAAAATTAGAGAAACAATTCAGTGAAAGTTTTAAGAAAGTTATGAATTTTTCAAAATCATGAAAATCATGGAATCTTTGAGACAAATTGGCAATGTGGTCAGAAATTGTGATGTCATCCCCTCACAATTCACCACTGATCTGTATGACAGAAGGACCCAAAATCTCCATTTCTCTGAATGTTAATGGAATAGTAGACCCATCTTATATGGGGGTGCATGAAAGAACCTGTCATCCGTGATATACATGTATGATCGAGATAGGCATGAAGAAAATATATCTTTTTATCAAAATGGAATTTAATGGCATTTCTTGCATTCAACAAAGGATAAAATGTGAAGGGGTGACATCATATTTAGAGACCGCATTGCCAATTTGACACACAGATTTGAAGTATTTCATGAAAAGCTATGGATTTTTAAAATCCATAACTTTCTTATTTATTTTCTGATTTTTCTCAAACCTTCACTGATCTCTTCTTCTCATCTTTCTCCTTGTATTAAAACAAACTTATTATCAGGGTGGACTTCCCTTTTAATTACCGGTAAGTATTTAGAAAATCTGAAATGTTTTTTTTTTAATTCCTGAGGTCATAAGCTTTCCATTGATATATACTTATATTTTGTTTGAAGGGTTACAACACATTACCAAACAATTTTTTTACCTCTCTTAGAGTCTGAGGTCAGGAGCCCATTGGCTTTGTCACTTTTGTGTGTGTCTCATAATGATAACCGGGGGAGAATGAAGACAGTGAATTTTTAAAGAAGACTGTCTGACTGTCTAAATTGGTAATTTTTCATGAGGAATTTGCACATTATATTTATATTTTGAGGTAATCCATTTGCATGAAATGTACCGGTAAACAAAAAAATTGGTATTCCAAATCTCAAATGGGAGACTGCCTCCCAAGTAGGCTCCCCAAAATCTTGAAAAAAGTCTCCAACATTAAAGACAGTCCCCCAAATAGGTATAAGTCTCCCATATTGGCCATGTACCTCTACTGTTATATTGAATCAATAATAATATTAATGCATGTAATTATCATCAATAATAAGTCATAAACAGAGACATATCCACAGGGAAGAGGGCACCAAAGATGGGTAAATGCAAAGAAGAGAGAGGCAAAGAAAGAAAGAAAGAAAGAAAAGAAGAAAGTAAGTTGGCCTTGCTGTATCTACAATTATGTAAATTCATCCACTATTAGTAAGATGGTGCACCCCCCATGGATCAGTGCCCCTCATTAATTGCTGGATTCAGGATATGCCACTGGTCATAATGAAGCTTAGCACTGTAAAATAAGCAGTCAAATGAATCCAAGCATCTATTCTATGCTGATACCAGCTAAGCAGGATGAAAATGTAAATATAGAGGAATAGAAATAGTCATTTGGGGGGTGTTTTGACTTCTGCTAATATTAAGGAAATATAATAATAGATTTAAACAGAAGTCAAAATAACCTATAATAACTTTTTTTTCTTTTGTTTTTGTTTTTGATAAGTTGATGCATGAAAGTGTTTGGTAAGGAAAACATGTAATTTTTATTTAAAAAACAAGTTTTCAGAGAGGTACATGTAGAAATGATTTACTAATGTGTTGGTGCAGTTGCAATAATATGTTGTAAGGACATTGAATACTAAACAAAAATACATAAAAGAATATATTTCGCAGTCAAAGAGCTGTGATAACCATTTTCCCAGCCAAATGACATTTCATTTTGTTACACAATGCATGGAGGTGGTAGAGAAGGAGTGGAAACTTGTAATTTATTCAAACGCATGCGTGAGTTCTAAAGCGTAACAATGCGATGCGTAACATTCCACTTGGCTTTGAAGTTCCATGCTCCGAGCCGCTCTTCCACTGCGGGGAATTTCGAGGCCAGGCACCAGTTTCACATTTATTAAATTTCCGCAAAATTTCAGTGTAAATTATAAACTTGCTATGGGGATTGTATTGGGAATAGTGCATCAAACAATTTTTCAAATTAAGTACTCCGCCCTTCCTATAATTTTTGTGCCAAAAGAAAATTAGATCCTGACAAAAACTCAATATTTTAGGATAATCCGATTATTTTCGCATGTTTTAATGTCCCGTCATTTAATCCATGATTTACAATCTTCGATAACTTTAAGTTTGCTAATGCATGCTTTTGCATGCTTTTGTATTTTGCAGTTGGAAATAAAGTATGAAATTACAAAAGTTTGTGTTCGCTTGTTCAACTCGATCATTACACATTCAACAATTGATGAGAAATCATTGAAAGGGTTAGCAAACATTTACTGAGATACCATTTTCTGATGTAGGAATTCTAAACCCTGATATTTCATGCGCTCTTTTATCTCACCACCTGGTCAACAGTTGCAGATTAGCGCATAACTTTTCTGCAGCTTGGAGCATGGGGTCAAAGGAGAGCGGCGTGATTCCACTCCTTCTCTATCACCTCCTGCACAATGTAGGCCTGATTGATTGACGTTGTTGGCATCTCATGCCCTAGTTTCTTTGGATTTACCCATTCGAGTGGAACCTTCTTTATAACACTGTCCCTTAATAGTCTAAGTTTGCAGGCACAAACCCTTGTCAGTCCCTGTGTGTAACAGTGTCTCCACAGTGAGACTAGACTGACAGCATACTACATAGGCTCTGTACAAAATTGACATATTCCTCTAAAGATCAAAGCAAAATTGAGTTCGTATATATGTTCAAATGTTTGCAAAAAATGTCCAAGTTTATATTTGACAAATTTAATATCTAAAGGTAGGTCATTGACCAATCCCTGCTTTATACACACAAAACCGATTGTATAATTTCTCAAAGCTACAAACTACAATGTTATTCCAAATACACGTAATCTTGTACATAAAAGAACAAGGTCCCACAGTATATAGTTCAGACCTTGAACTGAAAATTCTATTTTCTATTTTTTAAATGCATTTACAGGTGTTCCTAACGCTGCCTTTTCAAAATCCAAAATGGTGCGCCGATGGCCAGGACTGACTGCATCACATATAAGTTTGCTGTTATGCATCCTTTGGTTATTCATGTATCCAGCAGCCTCTGCAGGCAGAAGAAGGAATACAGACTCTACCGAGACCTTGATAAACCTGAATGGTCTCATGCTGTCTACCGATGCTCCTGATATTAATGACGTTTCTCCAATGTGTTTGTATGAGCTTCAGAAGTTGCGGAATGAAACAGCAGAATTAGTGCCAGGTAGGTAATTTTGTTCTTTGTAATCACTTTCATGCATTTGTCTGCCATTACATGTACATGTATGTTCTGAACTTTCACTAGTAGACGTTTGTCGTACAATGCTTGAACCAGGACTAATTCCGAGCCTATTACTTCTGTGCAATTTTCCGGATGCGATCAAATCTCCCCTTCTGTTCCTTTGACAGACTACCAAATGTGCAAATGAGATTGAATGCTAGCACGCTCTGAATTATTGATTGGTAGAAACGGGTCAGGATTGTGTTATCAACATGGAACTTCTTGAGTTTCCTGAGGAAGAACATTCTCTGGTTCGTTTTCTTTTGAATGACTTGACAATTATCTTTCCAGCACAATATGTCATCTATAACGGTTCCCAAATATCTGTACTCATGTACCTGCTAAAATACATCACTGTGGATACGCAGAGGTTCGTGATGTGTATTGCCCCTCTGGAAATCAATGACAATTTCTTTGGTTTTACTTGTATTCAAGGTCAGATGATGACGATCACACCAGTTAACAAATTGATCAACTTGAGAAACGTAATCATCAGTATCATCAAACAAGTAGCATGTTATCACAGTATCATCACCGTACTTAATATACAGCAAGAGGGTTTCGTGCTTGTACATTCACTAGTACAGGTGTATATAGGTGATAAACTGAAACACACAACCCTATGGAGCGCCTACATGTACATGTATATTGGTTACCATTTGTTGAGACTGGTGATTTCCAGCTTTGACTCGATACAAAGTTCAAGTAAAGCTCCTGTGCTTTTCAATAGATGATAAATTGCCTGTATTCATCATCAAATGGAAAGCATTCAGCCATTTTATCTGTACTGGGGAGTGTTTCACAAAGACTAAGATCGACTTTAAGTTGGACTTAACTATGGTCGGCCGTTCATGCCACTGTTTGCTCTCACCATTATGATCTTTAGATAATATTTTTTCCTTCAATAATGAATTATCAAAAAATGTAGATTTGTGACCATGATTTGTACGTCCCTTAAGAGACCAATGCCAGTAAATGGTAAGAGCGAACAGTGGCATGAACGGCCTGCCATACAGTGTAGTTAAGTCCAACTTAAAGTTGATCTTAGTCTTTGTGAAACACTCCCCTGAGCTCTCAACAATCCTTGTGATTGAACACTGTCATATATTATATGTTGGTCTCCCTTATCTGCAGTTCTTTTCTACTAGGCCCTTCAATGAGGGTCTTGTGTAAACTACACACACTATGCAGACTGTTATTTGAATGGTAAACAGTAGCATGATGGCTTGATTACCAACAACTTAACATTTACAATAGCTCCAATCTTATACCGTAATTAAAGTCTAGACTCTTTACCCTGAAGAGTGTCTGTATATACTCTGTAACCCTAATCTGTGGAATGTTTGTTTTCTGTAATGGAGGAAAGGGTGCATCATTATTCAAATAACATGATTGGTCTTTTTGGTATCTTGATAACCACATAACATACACATACATGTACAGGTGTATAGAATGATTGAATTTTCAGTCTTGATCAATAGAATTAAATCTCCTTTTAAAGGATATTTGAGTACCGCTATTGACAGACACATTCAAAGTTTATTATATTGTCAACTGTATCCTCAACCCCCACAAAATAAAGAAAGTCTCAGATAGAGAACCTGACTATGTATATATATCTCAACATCTTGCACACTTTATCCTTTTGAAATAATTTATCTCCATAAGCCTGTCGTCATCAGCCCGAGTTGGCCTAATAGCCCGCTATTTCTGATCCGGGAAATTAGCCAGATCATGAAATAGCGGGCTATTTGGCAGGTGAAGACGCAAATAGCGAGCTATTTAGGGCTAGTCTAGGGCTAGTTTGCAAAATAGCCCGCTATTTGTGGTCCGTCTTCACCAGCCCGAAGACTCGCACTATGCGCGAACACTGAGCTAATTTCTCGAGCTCGAGCTTCGAGCTGATGAAGACGCGATTTGTAACTTCGGTCTAATTTCCTGGATCACAAAAAAAGCAGGCTATTTGGCCAACTCGGGCTGATGAGGACAGACCTTGTGTGCCAAGGGAAACCCCAGCAAGTTAAACATAACATATTAATACACTTCACATCTCTTTATACACACCTGTGACATGAGTATGTGGAGGACCTTTACTGTGCACTGATACTTTTTTTAATCTCACCCCCGCCATTAACATGCATATAAATGTGTATGAAGAAGAAAAAAACTCTGTGGTTTCCATATTTAATGTGAATGTGAACAAGCCTTAGTGATCAAGTTTCAGCATTACTGGTACATTATCATTTTTTTTAAAATTGTCTTCTCTAGTCCTGGATTCTTTTGGCAAACCTGCGTCAGGTATTCTGGCTGGCAACCTTGCCTGGTTGGGCCACTTTGATCAGTGCATGGCAATAGAGAGCTTTCGACACTGTCTCGTGGGAATGGGGGCCAATCTCAGCACGCTCCTTGGTGTCTCAACGGTAAGACTTGGCATTTCAGTGAAACCTGTATATAAAGACCGCTCAATGGAGACAAGAAAAGTGGCTCTTATAGGCAGGTGGGCTTTATGTACAGGTTCATTTAGTACATTTTTCAATAACAAACCATTTTAAAAAAGAAAAAAAAAAGCATTTCAGTGAAACCGTTGTAAAGTGAAACCTTCTTCTTCTTCGCTATAAGTACAGGCCACCGTCGGGTGTATTCTCGTACTGATGTAGTGCTGTGCATGTGTATATATAGTGACTCAGTAAAAGGCCTACAAAGAACTATGTGCAGCTAAAAAGACATCCGTAGCTTAACGGAGCTGGATCTTGAGTACCTCTCTCTTAAAGCTTGGCAGAGAGGTGCAGGTGACGGCGACCTTAGGTAGTGAGTTCCAGAGCCTGGTGGCATCAGGAAAGAAACTCCTTTGCAGTACTTGTGTCCGGGCATATGGCACTTGGAGTTTCTGGTCATGGCCTCTTTGCGAAGCAGGTAGGGATGGAGTCAGAGCTGCCAGGGGGATGGAAATCAGTGAATTCTTGATGCAGAACATCATTGTTACCTTCGCCTGGGCTCGCCTTTCTTGCAGAGATGGCCATTGTAGTTGGTCAAGCATGGCTGTGACACTGCTTGTTCTGTGATGGTCATTGCAGACAAAGCGTGCATATCTCCTTTGGATCATCTCTAATTTCCTGATGTTGGCTTGGGTGAAGGGATCCCAGATGATGCTTCCGTATTCCATGACTGGTCTAAGTAAGGTTAGGTAGCAGAGCACTTTGACTTTCCGTGGGCATGATCTGATGTTCCTCTGGAGAAAGGCTCGGGTGGAATTAGCCTTTTTTGTTACTTGGTTGATGTGGTAATTCCAACTAAGCTTCTTGTGAAGATGTATTCCAAGATATTTTGCTGTGTCTGCATTCTCCAGAGTGTGTCCATGAATGATGTATGGCTTGACGATGGGCTTACGTTTGTTGGACACATGGAGGACCTGGCATTTCTTCGGGTTGAACTCCATCAGCCAGTCGGCTTCCCATCGCTCCAGTGAGTTGATGTCTTCCTGGAGTTGCGCACTGTCAGCTTCTGATCCAATGTTGCGATAGACTAGGCAGTCGTCTGCAAAGAGTCTGACGGTGGTGTCACAAGACAGGTACTCTGGCAGGTCATTGATATACAGCAGAAATAACATTGGGCCGACGACGCTACCCTGCGGAACTCCAGATGACACTTGGCACTTGGTAGAGACGGTTCCTTCAAGGACTACTTGCTGCGTACGATCATGAAGAAAGTCTGCTAACCATGCATGTGTAGAGTTTCGTATGCCATAGTAATCAAGCTTATGAAGAAGCCTTCCATGTGGCACCTTGTCGAAGGCTTTGGCAAAATCTAGGAGAATGACATCAAACTGTTCCCTGTTGTCTATACCCTTGGCAAGATCTTGGATGGCAAGAGTAAGTTGCGAGACACAAGATCGCTTTTCCGAATCCATGTTGTGCGTCAGTGAGTATGTCATGATCTTCGACATGGTCCATGATGCTACTGTGAACTATGTGCTCCAGGACTTTACATGCTACCGATGTCAGCGAGATTGGCCTGTAGTTTTCTGGTTTGCACCGTTCACCCTTCTTGAAGACAGGAGCAACATTTGCGTTCTTCCAATCATCTGGGACCTCTCCTTGATCAAGGGATGCTTGAAAAAGGACTGTCAGCACAGGTGTGAGCTCAGGGCTAAACTCCTCAAAAGCCTTGAAGGAAGTTCATCAGGTCCAGTTGCTTTGTGGATCTGTAGCTCTGACAGGATCTTCAGCACACCAGCTGGATGGATAGTGATAGCTTCCATAGATGGATAGGAGATCTACCCATGTCCTTGATGTTGGTCATGTCTTCATTTCTGGTGAACACAGACGAGAACTGACTGTTCAGGATGTTTGATTTGGACACACTATCTGAATATGTAAGGCCATCAGAAGATTTCAGTGAGGCTACACCTGATGAGTCACATCGTTTGCTGTTGATGAAGCTCCAGAACCGTTTTGGATTGGTGGTTGAGTCTGGGCTGACAATATCTTCAACATATTTGTGATATGCATTTCTACAGGCTTTCCTTGTCTGTTTCTTTACGTTCAAGTATTTTTCATAGTCCTCAGAACTGTTACTGGTCTTAGCTCTGTCGAAGCTACGTTTCTTCCTGCGGGTCAGCTGCTTCAGAGAACGAGTGATCCAAGGCTGGTTGTACCTTGTTGAGGTCATCTTAGATGGTACATGCTTTTCCATCAGATGTGAGAGAGTGGTCGTGATGTTGTCCCACATGACTGTGTATATAGACCGTGCAAGAGAGACAAGATAAGTGGTTTTTATTGGCAGGTGGTCTTTATGTACAGGTTCATTTAGTACATGTTGCAATGAAAAACCATTTTTAAGGGAAAGAAAAAATGTGGTAATAATAGTCGGGTAGTCTTTTATATACCTGTGGTCGCTAAAGCAGCTTTGACTGTGCAGGTTAAATGGTTATCTTCTATAGTCCTGGATACTTTTGGCAAAACTGCGTCAGGTATTCATTTTAAGGTACAATTTTGAGATACATACATGTACATGTACATGTATATAATTCTGGGTACTAATGTGTACTTGATAAAATGAATTCATATAGAATCAAACAAAATTCTTACCGGTATGTATTTTTAAGACTTTAAACGGAGTGATCTACAAAGTAGAAATTTTATAGAGCTGAGGAATGAGATTAATGTGAATTGTGTTTCTCGATGATTGTGACTTTTAGTGTGACTTCTTTTTAATATTTTGTTGGTCCAGATATCCCACTTACTGCATGATAACAATTCAGAGTAAAATTAAGCCATTTGTTCGTTTGTTTTTCAAAATGCAATTCTACCTACATGTAGAACTTGGGATTACCCTTTTTAAAGGAATTTTGTCAATCAATTGCTGATTTATTGATTCCTTTATAATGGAGATATATAAATATAGGATGTGCACAGATTATACTGTAATTCCTGGAACTTTCAAACTTTCACTGACCTGTTTCTCTCATATTTCTGCTTCTATTAAAACCAACTTTAATATCATCAGGGTGGACTTCCCCTTTAATTTTTGTTTGCACTTTCAAGGAGCTTTCGATTATCACTCTGGCTCTAGCCTACATTTTGTAGCTGCTCTGATTAAACACTGAAGCATTGAAGGAATTTCTTCCCAAAGTTAAGCATTTACTTCACCTGGGTTGCATGAGGGAAACTATGTAGATGAATGTCTTGCCAAAGGGTGTTCGTGCTGTCGTAGGAACTTGGACTTTGTACCTAATGGTCCACAGTCCAGGGATTTAACCCACTAGACCACAGCACCTCTACAAAAGCCTGTATAGAAGTTTGCAAGCGCTCTAGATTCGCAAAAGTTTCATGCCTTACAATTATGAAAATTACACCCTGCAGTTTTGCTGTTTGTGAAACTTTCTGGTTTTACTTACATGTACTTTAATAGTTAAAGACACATAATACCGGTGTGTTGGCTCAGTCAGTAGAGCGTCCGCCTCACAACCGGGAGGTCGTGGGTTCGAACCCCGGCCGCGTCATACCAAAAGACGTTAAAAGATGGGAGTCGCTGCTACCTTGTTTGGCGTTCAACAATAAGGGATAGAGCAATGTCGATCTGGCGCTGCTCAGTGGCTGCCGGGCTCACGATCAATTGGGCACAAAGAATTTCCATTTTCGGTTTAATAAAATTTGGAGTGGACTATAAAAGATTATTATTATTATTATTATTATCATAATGTGAAAAAAATACTAACAAATTACTAGATACAGTGTATATGTATTTGATAATTATGCACTACAGTGTACATGTACAGTATCAACCTGTTACATACTTTATTTGGTCCTAGGATATGTGAACTATTGGATACTATATATGATTTTCGTATAATTGTAGTAAAACTCCCATTCTTAATGTATTCAGCGTGTTAAAGGGAATCGTAATTGTGTCCCATGGGTTAAAGGAATAACAGAATGTACCCCCTTTCTTTTCTTTCATATCAGGTACTACCCATTCAGTGGGGCGTGTGTGCCCCAGAGGTTTGCAGTGAGGAAGATGTGAGAAACAGTCTGGAACTTCTACTTGGTAAGCTTTGATTTTAAAATCCTTATCAAAACCATCAGAATTATAAATCCAACAAAATTTGTATAATATTGTTCCAAATACTACCACCTCACGTTCAAAGTCCATAAGGGGCATGTTGGAGGACCATCGACCAGCACCAAGTACCAAGTATTCAATAAACATAGGGAGTTTCAAAATTACTTTGGCCAGGTTATTGACCTGAAAAAGGGTGTGGATATGATATGTCACAATCTGAAATGTCTTGCTTGTTTAGAGTCAAGTTTTTAAATTAATGTTTATCATAAAAGTTGCATAAATTCCCTCATCACATGGTTAGATGGAAGGCCTGTTTCTATGCAGCTATTATGGGGTGTTATGATTTCAAGTTTCTTGTTTCTTTTGATTTTTCTTCTGTCTCTGCTTTGTTTTCTGCTTTTTTTTATCTTGCCATACAGTACATGTAAATGCTCAGGTTTGTTTTCATGTTCTTCCCTTTTCCTTCTCCTTTTTGTCATCTTCATATTTTTTCCCTTGTGTTTGAAAATGATGTGAGAAGTTTAAAAGAAAAATGAGTTTGTAAATGTGTGCCAAGCTAATTTTGTCTTTTTTACAAAACTCATTTTATAGATTTTAATAAAAGTCATTCAGTAGAAATAAAACTCAAACAAGAATGAAAATTTTACGTATTGTCAATATGTTTGTAAGAAACAAACACTTTACGAAATATAAAGGGGAAAACAGGACAATAAAAGGGGCTTATTGAACATATGTTATGAAAACTGTGAGAAGGAAGGTTGCTCTGTACAATTAAGTTATACAACTTCCAATAATACATTTAAAGATTGTCAAAGTACTCAGACTGTCTGTAAATTTCAGCCATATCTGTGAGTAAATATTTGTGAAATGATTAGAACGGATAAATTTGTTTGGTGTGCAAACATTTACATGTTGTTTACATCCTTGACTTACTGACATGTCAATGACACCATATTTCTTACCGAGTTTGTTCTGCCATACAGTGTCTGTACTCTTGTGACCTTGGCTATATCATGTTCTCAGTACAGGGTCATTTTAAGGTTTGACAGTGACAGGTTATAAAACAGAAGCATGATTTGAAAATATTTCGAAAGAAAGCTCAGAGGTGGTATTCTGAAAGCGATGTTATCTTTTATGTTAGCAAATCAATATTGATTGTCTCGACAATTCAAAATTAGGACATGCCATTGGTTATTGTCTGCGCAAAGCTGCTCGCATAGAGTTAATAGAGATATTCGTGTTAGTTCCAGGCATTTTGACAATTGACATCAATTTCCCTATCATGAAAGATAACATCGTTCTCAGAATACGGCCCCAGATTGCACCAGAGAACTAAGAACCTCAGAGTACCTAGCCATTTACTGCCCTTTAGCAGGCCATGGACCCCTGGCCACAAGGAACATCAGTTCTTCCAAGTTTCAATTTTACATGTTTGAATTTTTTTTTTTTTTTTCTAATGGGGCATGTTAAGTTGTTTATTATCATCAATGCTACTAACTTTATTATCATGATATCTTTTGCCTGATGTAATGTTCTGTTTGTATTGCGTGCATTTGAACTCGTCCTTGTTGGTCTATTACTGTAGCCAGTTTGGAGAATTCACAACTTTAAAAGATGTTATTTCCATGACAGGAAGCCTAGCAGGATGCAGGTCGCCTCAGTAATTCACAGTTAACTTCATAATCACTATCATGCGTGAATTGGATATGTACCATAGGGCTCTCTCTCTCTCTCTCTCATGTCCCTGAGCATCTTATTCCCCTGTAAGATGTGTCCTATCCAGTTTTTCTTCCATCCCCAGATTGTTTTTCTCAAGTTCCTTTGTTCATTCAATCTATCCAATACTTCTTCATTGGTGACCACGTCCCTCCAATTAATTCCTCCCATTTTTCTCCACAGCCACATATTTCCAAACTGTCAATCAGCCTTCCCTGTGCTTTCCTCCATAGGGCATTGGGTCCATATTTCTTTTATTTATTTTTTTTTTGGGGGGGGAGGGTATATATATCAAAGTTGAAAGAAAGGTCATACCAAGTAGAAGGAGGAATTCCCAGCTATCAATAACCCTGTCGTCAGCAGCTCGAGATTGTCAAATAACCCGCTATTTTAACTATCCTGATCGCAAATTTAATTTGCGTCTTCATCAGCCCGCAGTTGCAATTAGCGGGATATTTGGTCGGGATAGTCATCCCAAGATTTCTTGGGCTAGTTTGCAAAACATCCCGCTATTTGGCAAAATATCCCTCTATTTGTCCGGTGCGTCTTCACCAGCCTGAGGACTCGCACTATGCGCGAACGCTGAGCAAAATATCTCCAGCTAATTTCTCAAGCTCGAGATTCATGAAACTCGAGCTGATGAAGATGCGATTTGTAAATTCGGGCTTATTTCCCAAATTAGAAATAGCGGGCTATTTGGCAATCTCGAGCTGATAAAGACACACCTAAAGTAGGTTGTTTAACATCCCAGCAGTAACAAAATGGGTCTGAAAGCTTAATGTGGAATCAAAGCTGAATTGATTTTCTTCTATTTCAGTGCTGCCATGAAGTTCCTAATTTCACAAGTCTATCTAGGTTTCATACAAAATACTGATCTATAGGGATCCAGGCTCTGCGTTTTTTTATTGAAGGAAGTTGAAAATAATAATTTACACAACAAGATAGTAATTTTCTTGGAAAAGAAATATTTGTGTGAGTATATTGAAACTTGAATGTCGAGACTGTAAAAACTTCACTTATCAACACAAGAAATAACATTTTTGAAATGATATTAGAAGTGAATTGATAAGCACAAATTTAACCCACAGTGATTAGGAATACCGGTATGTGTTTGCTACCTACATGTACGGTAGTGTGCACTTTACTAAGGGTCAAAGGGCAATCCAACCCTTGTAATAACTAAGGAGAGTATATTATTACAGGTTCTCTAAAAATAAATGAATATCCGTGACTCAAACATTTTTGAAGAATTTAAATTTTATTTATTTTGTGTATTGGAACGAATGGGAAGGTTGTCTGCCACTTCATCACAGAGGCAGTATTGATTCAGCCAATTTGAAGAGCCCATACTTATAGTGATTGCAACTTTCAAAAGTTCAAAACTTTCTCATTTTTTGGTCTGATTTCATTCAAACTTTCACCAGTCTGCTTCTCTGATTTTTCTGCTTTCTTGTAGAGTAGTTTGCTATTGAGGTTGGATTTTTCTTTTAAGTTAGGAAAATTGGGGAAATGTCCATACATGTAGATTAAGGAGTTATGATTTCAATCATCTTCATCCAATTCCTCTTGTTCTTCGTAGAGGTGTTGTGGTCCAGTGAATAAGTCTCTGGACTGTGAACCACAAGGTATGGGGTTTGAATCCCTGTCGCAGCACCAATGTCCTTTGGCAAGACATTAATCTACAATTGCCATACTCCACCCAGGTGAGGTAAATGGGTACCTGGCAGGAATTAGTTCCTTGAAATGCTTGAGCTCCGTAACGGCAGCCGTGCTAAAGCCAGGGTAATGATAATGGAGCGCCAGGAGTGGCAATGTGCCAGACATGAGTGCTATATAAGACTCCACTATTATTATTATTAATTATTATTATTTCTGTTCTTGTGTTTGCATTATTTAGATATGTTGGATGTACCCTGGTTGACCATCAGGAACCTAGTAAGTTCTGCTGTCTCCTGTACTGAAAAGCCCAACACAAACTTTGATATAGGCTTCATTTTAACCTGGTAAGACTTCCTGTTGTGATTTACAGTAAATGTAAGGAAGTAAAGAAGAAAGATGGGGAAAGCGAAAGAAAGGAGCGGAAAATAAAGGGAGAGGGTATTTGAAGTGAAAAGCAGAAGTCCACCTTGACTGGTAATGATTAGAGTCATAGAAAAATAAGGTATAATATCAATGATCAGAGAGTAAATCATAATCTAATTGTATTCATGAGAATAGTAAAATATTGACGCTTCATTTATCATTACTAGTTATTACAATGAATAATTATGTAATTATTAATTAATATAACATTGATTTCACATTAACATTCATCTACGATCATCAGTCCACAGATTTCAGATATCATCTACGATCATTAGTCCACAGATTTTAGATATACTGTAATACATCATAACTGATATTGTTAGACTCCTTACTGAAGAAGTGGGGTGACACCCACTATTTGTGAAGATAATTAAACCTCTGTTTCATCTGCATTTCCCTGTATTTTTTTTTGTTTATAGAACTAAAGATTAATTTATAATCCCAGACATGAAACTTTGGTTAAAATGTATCTATGAATATGCCATTAATGAAGATATTTGTGAAGATAATGATGATCATATCTCTGCTTTATTACTATTCTTCCTTACAGTGTCGCTATCAGTACGCTAGTTGCCCTGACGATAGTGGGCTCTGTGGTAGACTACTGCCTGAAGAGTTCATCTCAAGCCAGCAGCAGTAACCTATCAGGGGAAGCCAATGGGAACTTGTCAGCCAGTGGAGGTCATGAGATCAAAGGTCAAGGGTCATCACGGCAGCGACACAGGAAAGCATCCAACCTCTACGATAAGCTGTTTGTTGATTATGAAGATGAAAATGAGGTAAATATTTTGACACTCTATATTAGAATTTGCTCTCTCTGTGTGTTTGGGTGAATGTTTGATTTTTGTTGTTTGTTTGTTTGCAAACCAATAGAAGGTATTATTATAGTGAACACAGCTGTAATTGCATATATGGTAAGTTTTTTGTTGGGAATCTTCCCACTGTTCTCTTGCTTATTTATGGTCTTTCTCAAACAGATCAATCAGATAGTCATGATGATTGTATGATATTTAACCTGCATGACAATGTTTACAATTGAAGTTACAAGATGACTGGCTTTATTTTATTGTGTAGTTAAATTGCGTAATTAAACTGAAGTGTTAGGACAACAATATAAACAAATAAGAATATTACAGATAATTGTAGCCTTTCTCTGTTTATGTACCTTTCCCAAGTAAATAAAACAAGAGGCTAATTTTTCCTCTAATTTACCTAATGGAATCAGTTATGAAAAATGTCAATATGACCTTTTCAGGTCGTGTAAGAAGGATTTGTCAACATTGTAATTATTTTATTTCTCCAAGTAATTCTAAATGCCTTAATGGCAGCACTTTTGATAGTGTAGCCATTAAGGCTAGATAGTGAGTTCCTTGCATGTTAATGTGGAAAGTAAAGACTATGGGAACTAAGTTTATTCTTTTTAAATGTTACCTGAAGATTTTGGCTCTTTGCTTTGCTATTCTACAGATCAACAGTGAAGATAAGAATAGTTCACCTAATAATCCCCAGACTGAAAAGACGCCTTTATTATCTTCAGGAATACCCCCTAGGTCCACCACTGTCCTCTCAGTTGATGTAAAACATGAGACACAACCAAGTAAGTAGTTATCACTATTATATTTCAGATTGCAAGTTATTTGTATTATAAGCAACAACATTTTGAAATGAAAAATATGGCTATTATACAAATATTGACTGCTTTGAGGGGCAATGTTAAAACTATTTCCCAAGGTGATCTCAATACTGAACTGTGCCCTAAGACTAAGCCAAGGGGCATAGTGCAGTCTCAAATCACAGAGGAACTATGGTTTTAACCATGACTGTTATATGAGTCACAGCTTCTAATCACATGTGTCTATTTTGTTTTCACTGTAACAGATGTCTTTGTACGGGTGCTGCTTTGTTTTGCGATGTCTCGTAACCTGCCGAAGCTCCTGAACACCAGGCAGGCAGAGGGCAGTATATCTTGTTTGAATGGAATCCGTGTCATCAGCATATCTTGGGTCATATTGGGTCACACGCTAATCTTCATCGTGCAGGCCCAAGCAAGTGGTAAGGAGGAGGGGTTATCTGCGTCATTGTAATGTTCTAAGAACAGCCATCAAACTAGCTGGGGATTCGCTAGATAACCAGTATTCAAACATCAATCTGTCCATTGAGAGCCTGAGGGTATTAAATCACCAGCAGATTTAGGGAGAAAGGCAACTAGCCTATTCCACCACCCTGACGGCATACATGTACATGTACCTGAAGTTACCAAAAGAATATGCCCCTTAATTGTGTTCTTGTATTCCCTTTATTACCACGAGGCATCCCGAAATGCATCTGAAAATGTGCTAACCTTTCTTTATCTTTTTTTTTTTGTGTGTGTGTGTGTGTGTGCTTGCTTTGGTTGCTTTCTTATCAGAACCTTTTGGGGTATTAGTACCCCTGTAAAATCTGCTGTTTGAAAGTTCATTTATGGTTCTTGTTCATAAACCAGCTATGCATTTATTATTGATATTGTGACACAAATAGCAAGGGGTGGGGATGGGCATGAAAAGATGAAGGGGGATGAAGGGAACCGGGGTGGGGAAAGCACATATACACTCACACTCTCACTAGTTATTTTCCTAGCGCAAAGTTCTTTATAAGCCAATATCCCCAAACTTGATTGGTTTAAGTTTGTGATGCACCAAAAGGGTAAAACCTATCACAATCTATTTCTTTTCTATACAGAGAATATTGTATCGGCCATCAGTAGATGGTTGGATAACTTTGCATTCCAAGCTATCAGCAACGCATTTTTATCAGTAGATACCTTCTTCTTTCTGAGGTAAGAAATCTTATATCATGCCTACTGTAACCAACATGTTCACAAAGAGCTGTCATTGATTGTATTTCATGAGTCCTTTAGCTATTTTAAAGATGAAGTTGAGTAGTGGTCGTGCAATTATGTTGTGAAAGAAACTGTAGAGAAATTATTCTGAATGGTCGCTAATGTAGTTGATACAAACAGTCATGTTTATGAGGTTCAGAAGTAGGTTCAAAATTATAACAAAATGACTATAAATCATTCTAAGAATCACAAACGAAGAAGAGCATTGCTGGACATAGATTAAAGTATGTAGGACTTTACGAACATGTGACATCAGAGTATGGTCCAAAGTGGTAACTACTATCTCTCGATCGTCATTCTTCATGCTATACTGAGAACGGATAGATTTGTGAGTCGTAAACATATATCTTGAATTCTTGATCATAAACGTGGAACATGATTTAGAATCCTAACATGATTTTTCTCCTTCAGTGGGATGCTACTGACTTACCACACCTTGAAGAAAATGAAAGAGACAGGAGGCAAGATACCATGGCTCTGGTACTATATCCATCGATACATCAGGTACATTCTACATACATCTTATAGATAAAGGGGAGTTTCATAAAACTTGTTATCAATAACAAGTTACAATGACTGTTATAAGCTACTGAAATCATGGCATTTGATTGGCTGAGAGCAAATTTGTCATAGAAATGTAGCATTTGCTGTTTGATAACAAGTTTTATGAAACAGGGTCCAGGTCATGCGATTGCATTGGGAAAGAAGCTGTGTGGAAGTCATGAGAAAAAGGTTGATCATGTAGCACATATGTTCTGATGTATGCTGTAAGGTTGATAATCGTCGTAATAAGAAAAATTAGCCAGGTCCTGCTAAAAATCACATGAATTGTACACAGAAATGTGTATATGGGACTACACTAACATGAACGTGTGGCCACAACCTTTAGACGTTACTTGTCATGTTCCGAAAATGAGGGCGCTTGAAGAGCCTCCTTTTCAGGGAACACTTTTATTTCTATGATATTCTTCAGCACTAACATGAAAAGAATGAAAATCCCAGAACTCAACCTTCCCTTTAAGGTTCATTGTGATTGAAGATTTGATGTAACTGCAAGTGTTGATGGTGTGATATTTCATGTCTAAAGCATAGATGATATCAGCAATGTCTATCTATCCTCAATATTTGGGGGCAAGACACACAATAGTTGGAAAGCATACACTGCATAGGATTTACATACATGTACCATGATCCGACATTGCCTCCAACAATATTTGCTCTGGGCTATATTGCATCAATGATCTACATGTATGGCCATGTCTGAACAAGCCTTAAAGAGAAGTTTCATTGATTTTGAACTTGACTAAATTTGGTATCAAACTTTGGTAAACTTACACTGAGTAAGAATACCACATTTGTTTAAATTGTAAATTTGAGCGAAATTATAATAGTTGATTAAAACTGACAAAAAATCAACCCACTCAAGACCCCGAAAACGATCATAATTCAGCTGAATTTTCAGTGACGTCACGGTATGAATAATGGGCCGCTCAGCTGATCTGATTGACGATGTTGCGTGATGTATACATGTAGTTTGTGTGCAAATCACATGTATTGCATTGAGTGCCGTACCCATTCATACCCGATGTAGTTTACCTTCGTCAAAATACCCTGGAAATATCGATATGGACGAAAACATACTTGATTTGAGTTTTGAGGAGGAAGGAAGTACTAGTACCTCGGACAGCGACAACGACAATGGAGATTTGGGAGATCTTGACCTAGTAGTAGAACTAGAAGATTTTGCTGATGTCGATGCAGTATACGGTACGCTTACGTACGCGATAGCTCAGTTGGTAGAGCAGTGGTCTCGTAATCTGGTGACCCGGGTTCGAAACCAAGTCGAAGCGCTAGTGCCCTTTGGTAAGGCATTAATCCTCATTACCAGGTCCCTCGGAGAGGACCTTAAGCCGTCGGTCCTCTGGTTGCTTACTAACAAGCATTTATGCTTTCTTAGCAGTCAGGTAAAATAACCACTACTACTACTACTTCCTGCCTGCAGCGCATGCACGATAGCTGGCTTGCCATAGCAATAGCCAGCCCTCGGTCTTGGTCTTCTCTTGATTTCCCCTTTCCCCATTTATCTGGTACTACGATTTAATTTATAAAAAATCATAAATTAATCGGCCTAATCATACATTTTCTTAATGAATATTTGGACAATTTTATGCAAATTTGTCGCCTATTTTATTCCAGAAGAGTCGTTAGGTCAGCATGCAAAATGTCCTTCGCACTCTCAGATCAAACACGTACACGCTAACATGCCCTCAAATTATTATTCCGATTTGTATCCTCAAACGTGAAGGAAATAACATAAAAATAAAAAATAAAATTGTAGAAAGTGTTATTTATTCAGTGTATCTCATTTAAAGTGCCAAAAATAAAGGAAATATCACCACTGGCGGTAAATATACAAACAACGTTAAACCCATATCTAAAAAATGCAATGGGCATCCAACATTGTCCCGAATGTGTGATATAGGGTAGTTCATACCGTGACATCACACTATTGCATGTTTTTTATCGCCGTCATTTCAATTTGTGAGTGGGTTCTGGAAAGGGTATCAAAATTGCATTTAATTTATTCCTCACACTAGTGAGGGCTTAAAAAGTACTTTGCTCATTTTCTTAAGGTTCTCAGTAATCTGTAGAGGTATAATTTACCTATTTTTCAAATTTCGATGAACCTTCTCTTTAATAGTATGCAACGTTTCTCATTTGATTTAACAGGTTAACACCAACCCTTGCTCTTCTGATCCTTGTGTTAACGTTCCTGCTACCAAACCTCAACCAGGGTCCCGTCTGGTACAGGTTGGACCGAACCATCAGATTTTGCAAGAGTTATTGGTGGTCAGATCTTCTATACATCAATAACTTTGTGCAAGAAGGTCAGAAAGACGTAAGACACGAGATATTGTATATAGTTATAGTTAAAGTGGTAGGTTTGCGGGGTCGCAGATTGGTTTTAGGGTAGATATAATATTTGAGGGCTAGGGTTAGGATTGGGTATGGTGTTGGGTCCAGGGTTGAAGTTACATGCAGGATACTGGTTATTGTAGGAAATTGACTGCAGAGTCATTTTTTGCAAGGGCATATGTCGTAGAATCACAGAAATGTGTATATTATAAGTGAAATGATGATGATTGCTATGTATTAATAATGATAATATTAATAGTCACATTTGTATCACTCTTTTATTGTAAAAGAAAAAGAAAATCAAACAGAAATAAATAAATCAAATCAAATCAAATCAAATCAAATCAAATATTGTACTGATTTCATTCTCCTTAGTGTGTATCCTGGGGATGGTACTTAGCCAATGACATGCAGTTTTTCATCATTAGTCCACTCTTCATTGTTCCTTTGTTCTGGTAAGTAAGCTGTTCAATACCAAATGCAGTTGTACAGCGTTGGCATATATCCAGGTTTCTACAGTGGAGCAATGAATACAATAGGAGTAGGGCATGTTCTCAATTGCACTTTTCTATTCAAAGAGCATTGTGTATTTTTCTCTCATACACGCGTTCAAGCAATACCTGCAAGACTTCTTTTTAGCTTAAACATTTTGAAGACACTTTTTATTTTCATACCACACTTAATTCATTTAATTCTTGATCTACATGGACATGTATTTTAGGTTTAAGATGTGTGCCAAAAACAAATCACTGCATTTGTATTATTTTTCTGTGGTTTTCCTGAACTTAATTTTCCTCTATAATATGTTCTCAACGTGTCCTTTTCAGGTTCCCTGCACTTGGTATGATTGCTTTGGCTGTAGCCTGTGCAGCTAGCTTCATTACGACCTCAGTTCTCGTCTATCAAAACGATTTTCTGCCAGGCTTCTTTCTTTCCATCGCCGGGTAAGATGTTTATGAGAGGCATTGGTAAAAAGAAAATGATACTTATTGAATCGATTTTGACCACTTTTTCATGAAATCGTTATTTTGTGTGTGTTATATATTTTTTTTTTAATTACATTTATTTTGAAAGGGGCTCAAGTTATTTTACCAGTAGATATTTGAAGGTGATATATCCAGTGAAATGGGCTTCTGTAAGACAGTTATCAGTCTTTGAAGAAATAGATTGCTGCTGAATACATTCTGTAAATTGGCAACTTACTTTCTTAACCACTTTTATACAGTCTTTTTAATTTACCATTGTTGAAGGGCATCCATGACGGTTCAAAGGAAATGGGTTTCTGTGAGAGAAGAATGACTTTTAAAAAAAATCTTTACAGCAATAAATCCTTAGAAGTTTCACTCTCTAAATTGGCAGCATTGTTTTGATTCCCTTGTTTCACATTTGGTTCATGAAAGTTTGAAAGGAAGATTATTATTTTTTTTTTTTAATATATTGTGATTTTTAGTTTGGCAGCATTTAACCAAAAAAATATGAGAGGTTCTCTCATGGCATAAGGGAGAATGCCATAATGTTCAGTATTATCACATTATTTTCTCGCTGATATGAACAGAGAGCAAAGAAAATGGTGTACCAATGCAGATCATCAATATTGCAGTATTCACAGAGGTGAAAGGTCTATCACTGAAGCCATTGTTTCCTCTGGGGTTTTTTTTTTCTCCAGAGCTTTTGTCGGTGGCTCAGGAACTAACTTAAGCAGCAACCTTGATTTTCAAAAAATGGTATATGTGAAACCATACTGCCGCATCCCACCATACCTTGTTGGCATGGCGATGGGATACTTCATTTGTGAGATTGAGAGTCGGAGGAGACGGATCAAATTGTCACCAGTGAGTATTGCAACTATAACGACTTTTGGGATGGAGATGAAGGGCTGTCATGAGTAACAATTCCTTTGCAGTTAATTTCATACGATAGTTGATTTTCCAACTTCAACCTCCGACCTAAGTCTGTACTTGACCCTAACCCTAAACCCAACCTTCAATTCAATCACTATCCTAAGCCTAATCCTGTATCTTTGACGAAACAAAAGCCCAGAGCATATGTCCGATCACTGATAGTGAATATGGGAACCTTTCAGTTGGGAGGCTAGACTATCTGTATGCTCTTATGTTATGAGGTTACCGCACACCATTAAATCCAACAATGATTCATTTTTGGAATGTATTGCTTAGAAATGTTCATTGATATGAGGTGTAAATTCTCTCAGATTGCAGCGGCCCTGAATATTAATATTTACATCAAGTCATTAAACTACGTTTTATGCTGCGCAAAGATTCAATCAGTTTAATTTGGGCCATAGGAGCTATAGAGCCAGTAAGTAATAGTCTGATTTTTCAGACCATTGTACCGAATGGTTGTACATTTTATGCTGCGCAAAGATTCAATCAGTTTAATTTTGGCCATTACAAGAAGTGAGTTATTGATGTAGACAAATGCTCATGTACCCTTTACAGCTCATTCTATGTACCGTATGTTATTACCAAAGATGATAAAAAGCCAGTCAGTCACTCAATAGTGTCTGACAGTGAAGTCTAGCAAGTAAACAGGTTTCCTTGCATATTTTGAATATTAGGACACTGCTAACGTTTAAATTTCACAGATAGGACATACATGACATATTCATAATTGTTGCAAAGTTCTACAGAATTTGATGTTGTCTGCAAAAGGGACATAGTATCTTTAAAGGCTAGTGTAAACCTTCTAAAAGGATAAAGCCTGATCAGCAGCAAATCATGGTTTTGGTGAACCAGTCACATAAACTGCCCTATGACTTGTAGAGGTGATGTGGTTTAGTGGATAGGTCACTGGACTGTTGATCAGAAGGTTCAAATCCCTGCTATGGCGCTAACATTTTTTTTTGCAAAACACTCATTTTGGGGACATTACTTATGTGGGGTTGGTGGATTACCAATACTAATTTATAGTAGTATTGGTTTTATGATTATTATTATCATAATAATTATTATTATCATCACCTTTAATTAACTTCATTCTCTGTACCAGGTATTTGCAGCTGCAGGATGGGCCATCGCAGGGGGTCTCGGGATGGCGGTAATCTATGGTCTATACAATGTGAACAGAGGGGCGTCTACACCAACCATGGCTGCCAGCATAGCTTATAACAGCTTCTCTACCTTTACATGGGCTATTGCAGTCTGCTGGGTGGTGTTTGCATGTCACTATGGCTATGGGGGTGAGTGAACTCTTTGGTCTGAAGTCAAGTCTAATAAAGGAAGGAAGATGCCTCTATGTCAAACACATCTTGGACTTCGCTTGAACCAAGAGTCAGGTTTAGCTTATCAATAGAATAAAAGCCTTTGTGGCTTTACAGATTACATTTGACCCAGTTTAGAGCTGCCATAAATCCAGATTTCAGCTTTGAAGCGTACCAGTCACCTGAAAAAATAATTTGTGTAAAGTTGGCAAAATCTTCTTTTTTTTGTTATTTGTTTTTTTGCAGATGTTTCTGCATTTATTGAAAAATCAAATACAAAATATTCAAATAACAATAATAGTATATAAGATAATTGATTTACATAAAAAGTGACAACTGAAATAAAAAAATAAAAATGCGTAATGTATTTATATATAATTGAAAACTTGAAAGTATGGAGGTAAGTCAAAGAATCGAGATAAATGCAGAGGCCAACTATCATAAGCATGAAATAGCGATTCTTTCTTCCTAAAATAGAGTGAGTCTGTGCATTGTCAAAGTTGTTATCATCTCAGATTATAATCCAGATTTAACATTGAAATAAATTGAAAATAAATTGAAACCCCAAAACATATTCACTGGTTCTTAAATTCGCGTTGCACGCAATTTAGCCCGTTCAAAACACGCATAAGAAGTCATGCTTATATTTTCACGAATTCTAAAATTCGCGCTTGTCGATCTTAACGCAAAACCACGAATATTAATGTATCGCAAATGATTCTACTTTTACACCATGATGATAAACTGTAGGCCAATATTTTTGCATAAAGATATTTTCACAAATTAAGGGCTCAAGGACAAATTCGGGAGTTGTTGGTTTCGCGTAAAGCCGCAACCACTACCAATTATATACTTTCAGTAATTATCATTCTATTTCCGTTGATCATGAACTCATTACGAAGTATCACATTCAACATAATATAAGAATTATGTAGACAGAAATAAATAAAAAATTATCAATCAAAGTGTCCCATTACGATCAATATGCTCAGACTGTTCCGCATGACCCGGTCAATTTAGTGATTTCGACATGCGACATTACTAGCGCTGGGTATGTTTTTGCATGTTGTTAAGTTTGCGATCAATGAGTGGTTTGCGAAATTTGCAAAAATATTAACAATTTTTCATGTATACGAGTAGCTATTATGATGTTATTTTTTTTTATTGTGCAGGCTTCATCAATGACTTCCTGAGCTGGTCTTTCTGGGTCCCTTTAAGTCGGCTGACTTACTCGACATACCTCTTTCATCCTGTTGTTATATATGTCTATAGCTTTGCTCAGGCCGTGCCTTTTCATTGGTCTATGATTAACTTGGTAAGTGCTGAATACGAATTAAAAAAAATAATAATAATGTGTTAATTCATTGTCTACAAGAACTTGATAGATGTATTAAGTCAATTGGGATGGAAGAATTCAGAAGTTAAGGGGTTAACCTTATTTTGATCACCTGTTATCATATTGCAATGTTTTTTTTATTTTGAGAGTGCAGAGACTTAGTGGGCAGTATGAGTGATTTGAGAAAGTATACATTGACAGGGCTTTCTAACTTCAATTAAGGGTATGAAATGGAGACATATATTTCCATATTTTGACTTGAAAATTCTTTTTTGACTCTACCAAATTTTGTCTTGTTCATTTCAATATTTTTTTTTTCCATGAAAAAAGGAAAAACTGAGTATAATATTGCCTTAAAACTGACAAGCTTGGCAGTTATTTTGATAAGTTTATATTTAGGTTCAGCACATTGTAGCGTTTTTGCAATACGCCCTATGTTATTTTGTTGTCTTTATGTATTTTCTTGTTTTCTCAATCAAAACATAAAAAGTGACTTATTTGAAGCACAGACTAAGTTAATTTTCCGAGATGTAAGATTAAGCTTTGCAGGTTTCCACAAATGATCGGCACAAACAACAGGAAACAATCAACAAAAAGACTAATCTAACAAGATCTTATACTACCGTTAGACTACTGTGTGTGTTTTCATTAGTTTCATCTGAGAAATCTTAATTGAGTGGAATGAATTCGATGAAACTGTACACTCTTAGAAACACTTTTTCTTTTCATGTCATGTTTGATGTAAGATCTTGATTTAGCAGGAAAATTAAAGACCAACACTAGTACCAAATGTGAAATTATAATGATAATGATAATAATCTAGATTAATATAGCGCTGTTATAATATGAAATACTGTCTCTAAGCGCTTTACAGATATTATGGCACAAAAAGAGTTAGCATGCCTATTAATAATTATGGCACATAAACAGTTAGCATACCTATTTATAATTATGGCTCATAAATAATTTGCATGCCTTCTCTTTTACATGTTTATCTTGCCCACACACAGGTCTACATGTTTGCATCATTCCTTCTCCTGGCCCATGTCCTGGCCTTACTGGTAACCCTAACCTTAGAGTTCCCTGTCGGCAACTTGGAGAAGATGCTTCGAGGCGCGTTCACGCCCAAGAAGCAGGTCAGAGGTCAAAATGATTCCAAACCCTGATAGGGTATCGAGTAGGTGTCAAAAGTCCCATCACTCTGTATGGGACAGTGGGAGCATCTCTGGGTAACTACGAGTGAATTGCTGTGTGCCCAGCAGAAGGGCATGAATTTAAACTTTTAATCAAGTTTTTCAAATTGTTTAAGTCTAATAAGTAAGGATAAACAAGTAAAGGGAAATTGTAATCTATCTTTTTTACTACCTAGATAATGTACAATATAGAAAGGTCTTGACTGACATATGCATTTTTCTAGAAAATGTACATCTGCTTGTCGTGCGTGCAATGAATTTGCTTTGTGTGATGCAGCCCTAAATGGTGCCGTTTTTTTTTTTTGCATTTTAAAAATGTATTTATCAGCAATGTAAATTTTCTAAATTTCATATACATGTTTCTACATAATTATTATAGTTTTGTAATATAACCCACACAAACAGTCTGAATTTGTAGAAAATGTAGAAATGTAATTTTAATCATTATTGACAATCATTCATCTTGAATTTTATGAGGAAAAGGCCTGGATTTTCTAAATTTGATGATATTGCATACATCTGATAACTTGGAATTTTTGCAATAAATTTGTGAATATGATAAGGATTAAGGCATTTGTCAGGGGAGGGGGGTAATTGTCCTAGGGTTAATTTTCCGGGGTAATTGTCCCGCTGGTAATTGGCCTGGGGGTAATTGTCCTACAACCCTTGGCCCATAGATCTTTGTACAGTATCTATTTCAGGGATAGTAATGAGAGACATTTGTGAAGATGTGAGGTGTCTGTCTGTTAGGTACTTGAAAGAGATTTATTTACTCGCTTGGTTAGTACCTGTTTATTAGGGATGTGCTTGTATGGATATGTGTATAGATAGATATACAGTACATGTATGTATTATTTAGGTCACTGTAAGCCTTCAGGGCATTCTTTATAAAGCCAGTAACAAGGATAACATAGTACTGCATTTTCTCAGGATTTTTTTTCAGGTTGTCAATTTGTACACAATTTTACTTTAGGAAAGGATCAGTATCAACAGATTTTTTACTGGTAAGGGAGATTTGTAGTTATACACTCAGATCGCCATAATTGTTATATATGTCATGTTTTTTTGTATGTATGTATTGAAATCAAAATCATTTTATATGAAATATGAATAATTGTGCATGTCCATTTGATCATTCATGTACTGAAAAAATATATTTCTTATAACATTTAACAAGTTATGTTCAGGATATTTCTGTTAATAGCTTGAAATAGGCTGTAAATTATTATCATGTAAAAGTACAATTTGTTTGATGAATACATCTTTTATACATTGTTTATGCTGGAAGCAGTTTAAACTAACCCATATCTTTTTTTACATTGTTTATAGGCCTAATAATTTACACTTTCTTTTTTTTATCATCCAAGCAAAGCTTGCCATCTTGAAATTAAAATATTGCTTCATTAATTTTGAATAACATGAGGCAATGCTTTTATGAATATGAAGTATGGAATTATATTTGGAATATTATCGGTGATACATATACATAAACAAGGTGGCAAGACCGAATTGCCAATCACAGCGAAGATTGTAATCTATCCGATGATTGTATACAAAATGATAGACATTCTAGAGCATGCACCACACCAAATGTCAAGAAGTAACACAACTTCCAATGTTTATGATTCAAATATACTTTCTAATGTATGAGACATACCGAACAAATACAGTGGATACATGTGTATGGGCAATTCCACACAGGTAGGAACAAAGTTACTCAGCCATTTTTGCATAGCATGGCTAAGTGTTGTGACTGTTCCCTCGGATTGTAGGGTCAAGTGATACACTTGCTATCATTTAATAATGATATTGATTATATAGGAGCGCTAAACACAAAAAGTACCATAGGGCTTACAGAATTACAGAATGTGAAGCGAAAAAATGAAACACATACACTCATTAAAATATGTAAATGACATTATGTTTATACTGAGGGAAGAAGTATGTTTTAACGGATCTTTTGAAAGACGCAATACAGGTACTCTCTGATGAAATGTGGGATATTGTTCCATGTTTTTGTAAACAATATTTTGGTAGATGAGAGTCTGGATTAGGGAATAATTAGTTTATATTTGTCAGTTGTTGAGTGAAGATTACAAGCTTAAGATAACTTAACAAATACCTTATCCGGCATTAGAAGGTTTGCCCATCAAATGAATGAGTTCATTACAAAATTTGACATATTTTGTGTTTTAACTCTTAGACAAACTATCATTTGTATTTCTAACACTTCAGTCTGTTAAGATATCAAAATTTTGGTCAGTAATCCACTCATATTTAAACCAAACGCTTGGCTTAAAGCTTTTCTTCAAAATCAGGTTTAACAAAGGAACTTAGTCTGATGTTTTCCTTTGTTAATCCTGATCCTAGACCCAGAGTCAGGTTTAACCGAATCAGTAGTATATGGACCATTGAGTTTTGCTGTCTTTGATGAAGGTATTTGTTTAAATTAAAGATTCATATAAGATGAAATCAATTAAAAAAACAAACTCTTTGTGTCGTGTGGAAATGCCTATACATGTATGTAAACAAATTGGTAGACTTTCTGAGCATGTGGACTGTATTATGCAGCTGCTAATATGAAGAACAGCCTTTATTGTATTATCATTTTTTATTAAACATATGTTCATGTATTTTTGCTTGCTTCTCTATTGAAGTAAAATGTGAAATTGTGCAAATCTTACTACCTTGTGAAAATGCTGTTAGGGGTATGTATCATGATAGTGATGGAAATTTTTCATACTTTTATATGAAGTGTAACTATATTTTTGACAAATTTTTAATAGCTGCCCATTATGAATTATGTTGTATATGGACTAGCCCTTTTGATTGTAGTGAATGAAGATTTTTTACATGGATGTCATTAGTAAGTCGATATTCAAGAAGAAAATGTAATGCCATTTTTTCATGTTCATTCATATATACCCATCTCCCGGTCATTTTCTCCTTTCTTTCTTTTTCCTTTATTTTTTGCCCCCTCCCCATACCATAGCTATGCAATTGACTTTTAAGTCCACTCCAAAAATAGTAGAGTAGAGTAGATTGTCTGAACATTTGCATGAATGCCTTCATTTTCGAAGAACTCCTTTTGTGCAAAAGTTTACTGGTTTAAAGCCCAAGTCCACTCCAAAAATAACTTACTTTCAATAGAAGCAAAAGAATCAGACAAACCGATCAAAAAAAGTTTGAGCAAAATCGGATAACTAATAAGAAAGTTATGAATTTTTAAAAAAGTATGTAAAACTATGGAACAATGGAAATCACCACACAAATTGCCAATTTGGTTATCGGTTTGTGACGTCATGTCCTCACTATTTATCAATTGCTTTATATAGTTTAATCCCATTAATTTCCCTTTGTATCCCCCAGGTTATATGAATTGTATCATATTACGTGCATGACATTTCACAAAATCTTTTATGAACTTTGAAGAATTGATACTATTTTCTGAATATTGTATATTCATAATTATTGATTTTTATATAAATAGTTTATCAAAATTCAAATTTTTCATGATTTAACTGGAAAAAATTACTCTATATTAGTGCATCCACACAAAAACATATTACTATCAATCTGACTTGGATGCTGGTGTGAAGAAATAAGATTCTTAGGGGGAAAATAGGAAATTTATATTATCAATATAAAGAAAATAATTAGTGGATAGTGAGGACATGACGTCACAGACTCATGAGTGAGCTGCCAATTTGTATAGTGATTTTCAAAGTTTTTCATTTCATTAAAAATTCATAACTTTCTAATTAGTTATCCGATTTTGATCAAACTTTTTTTGATTGGTTTGTCTGATTTTTCTGCTTCTATTGAAAGTAAGTTATTTTTGGAGTGGACTTGCCGTTTAAATCATCTTTTGATATCATCTTTCATTTTGTCCACATGGTCACTGATAATCCATAAAGTTGTATTTAAAATGCATCTTCGTTGAAGAAACGATTACATTTTTGTTGCAGTGTGTTAAAAAAAATGTTATAATGCTGATGTTAGAGAAATATCTAGATCATCTAATTTTGTATTTCTTCCTGCAGCTAATAGATGTGATCAGTAATGCTCTGTAGTTGTAAAACTGTCCATTTTTTTAAATTGACACTTTACCCAAAATTTTTGTAAAACACTGCCCCAAATTTGTATAAAACTAAAAATGCAATAAATGTGAAACGCTTTGCAAATATGTGTATATTGCCCAAAATAATAGTATTACATTGTTGAAATGTTTGTAAAAGTACATTGTATATTCTTTCTTAACATTACCCCAAAAGGTAATGAAACAAACTGCTTCAAATTTAGGTTGTAGATTTCCCATTTTTAAAATACTGCCCGGAATTAAATGCATTGCCCAAATCAATTATAATAAACCTGCAATCGAATAGAAATACATTTTTTTATTCAACTGAACGTTTTATCTTGTGTTTCTTTCTGCTTGTTTTATTACTGAGTCCTCTAATGTGTTTTTACTTTAACAGTAATAATTATTGAAATATTAATATTTTTGTTTAATAATGAAAGGTAAGATTAAGTACTTAGTACTGTAATTAGTAGTACATACATATCAATAGATGAGCTCATGAAACTCTGAAATCCTGAGGGAGGGGGGGGGGGCTGTCTTCAAGAGGACAATCTGTTGCACACATTCACTACAAAAATTGTCACCACTTTTAGTGGGTTCAGCCCATGGGTGTCGATCCGGGGATGGGGATATATCCCCCAATACTTCAGGTGGGGATGGCCTGTACAATCATCCCCCAATAATTCACTATCAAAAAAAAATGAAGAGAAAAATTAATGATGAGAGCCGGATGAGAGTAGTTCATGGTTATTACTCGCAAGATGACCATCAATATACACATTTTGCTATCTCATTTTCATAATACATACATATATAAATAGAAAACGAAGTAAATGAGACAACCGTATATGAGACAAGAATAAATTGAATTCTCGCTCATACGGCTTCATCAGGAATTGATCAATTTATTCAATTTATTCAATCAACAGCATCATAGAAATGCAGTGCGCCAAATGCAAAGCCGCAGCGTTAAAAAGCAACGAGCTAAATGTTAAGCGCGAAGCGCAAAAGTGCAAAAAGAAGTAGAGAGGAGAGAGAGATAATGAGAGACAGAGAGGATAATAACCCAGGTAGCAAGCCCATGTGGGACCCACATGGGTCCCATTTTCTGAAACATGGGCCCCATATGGAAAACCATCTGGGGCCCTAAGGCATCTGCACCCAAGAAGCATATACCCATATGGGTAAACCCATATAAGACAGATGGGACCCAGATGGGACCCATACCAAACTGGGCCCAAATGGGTATGCCCAGCTTAATCCCATCTGGTACCCATATTGGTTAACCCAGATTTTCCCCATGTGTTACCCATATGGGCATATTCATATTCTACCCATATGTGTACGCCCAGCTCATTCCCATCTGGGACCCATAAGGGCTGGCCCAGATAGATCCCATATGGGTTACTAAATATTGGCCCCATATGGGATACATATATGGGTTCCATTTAATAGCCCAGATGGCACAAGTGACCCAGATCATCCCCATATGGGCCCCATATGGGCTTGCTACCTGGGAAAAGGGAAAAGGGGAAGAAACAGGCAGAAGAAAAAGGAAGGGGAAGAGAAAGGTAGGAAGACAACTACTATGACTTATAAGATAGTTCACTAGTTGTTATGTTGTTTCCGTTCACCCTTTTAAAATTCACGTCATTGTATCTTTATTTTTATTTTTTCACTCATTTTATTTCCTGATATTTCCTAAAACATTTTTCAAAACGCGCTAGGAGTTACAGTCGTGTATTTGTTTAACTCTTTTAATTTGGGCATTATTGCCAAGAAAAAATTATCAACCAATTCCTCAATATAAAGAACTCTTAAAGGTAAAGGAAAGCATCTGAGCAAGAATATCACATGACTTTTGGCCAGTTCAATCCGAAGTGATTTTTAAACCTATGACTATGTGGGGTTGATGCGTTTTTTTCATAATGCTAGTAAAGTAATAAAATATTGTATCATTGAAGAGAAAGACGGTTTTGTCCAAATGGCAGCATGTGTAGGAGACGAAACTTTCAGTTTGTTCCCTGATTCATACTCAGTATCTATTTTGTTTTATTGATTTCATCCATTTCTTTGTTTATTTATATCTCTACATGTAAAACATTTGAAGAGCTATTTTCCGAAAGGAGCAAAATCTTTTGATAGCAAATGGAGATAATGATATACATTTTCCTCTATTTACCATGAACAAAATTATTAACCTAAATTACGAGAGAAATTATGAACACATGCATCTTTTAATAACAATTTTCCATAGACACCTGAACAAAATCGGGTAAACAAAGAGTTCTTTCTTAAGTTACACAGTCACATGGATCTAGTGCCTCTTGAAAATAAGCTCTTTGTATGTACATAAACAAGCAATACAACAGAATACTATTGTATTCAAAACGTAACAGGCATAAGATAGTTAAGGTTTTTTTGAAGGTTAGAATGTTATTAAGTTTGAAGTTTTGTTTATAACACCCTACCAATAATAATGCACCTTCTAAGACTGGTTATAGTTTTTGAGAAAAAAAAATAGTGCTCTGGTCAGGGCCTTAGGGAAATATTATGCTTATATTTTAGAGCGTATCTGGTATGATAAGTATATCTGGGTGAAGAAGGAGATAATGGAAGTTTGTTGTTTGGTAGTTGGAACGTAAGTTTTATATTATGTTTTTAAGAAACAGACAGTTTGTATGAGATCAGGAGTGGAAATTTTCTGTCATTTTGAGAACCAAATTTTGCATCAGTGATATTCTGTTTCATTGAATTGAGTTTCCCGCAGAGAGGATTCAGTTGGTTTAATTAAAGAAGGAAGAGAGTCAAATGAAGAACCAAAAGCAATATGTTTTTCATTTACTAATGAGAATTATATTTTTTTGAGATCTCCTTACACAGAATATTGGAATGGGTTTTTCACGATGAATGTTGTTTGGAGACATCAATATTCATAAAATGTATGTTTCTATCAACAGGAAATAAAGAATTTTCTGTCTACATGAACCTTTCCTGGTTGCTTATTAATGCATTTGCCCACTGGTAACATAATACTTTCACAAGTTGATATCCCTCACCATTGGATTTTTTTGTTGGCAGGCAAGAGTCAGGACTAACATTTAGCATGTTATTAATTTTATTGCCACTCTTATATTCTCTGAAATGTTATCTTTATTGAGGGTGACTTGAAAAAGTTAATAACTTGGAAGGGAGGGGGCAACCTGCCACACGCTTCTACCTCTTGGTGGCTTTGATCCATTGCCGAAAATATTTTGGCACCTATCATCCCCAACCACGGATACAAATCGACACCTCTGGTTCAGCCACTTCATCCAAAGAGTAAACACTTTAAACCTAGTGCAGACTAGATTATAAATATCTTTGACAGTCTCTTCATGGGAATGTTTTCTGGATCACCCAAGGAATACACGTACATACTTTGTATTTGGTTTGTTTTTCAGATTTAGTTTTGAATATCTTAAATATCACAATGTCTTGTTTTTGTTTTGTCTGCTTTTTTATAGGTATGAATACTATTTATAAACGAACCACTAAATTATAAACAATATCCACTCGTCAAGTCCAGTAGTGCTCATAGATGTATCAATAATCCGTCTCAATAAAATTAACATTTGCGCAATGATGCCAAGGTATTCTTACATCAAATTCCGATTTTGTGCGTGAGATTGTCTTAACCAAATAGTGGCCACTCCCCCCAACACACACACACACGCGCGCACACACACACACCCACGCACACACACACGCACACGCACACACACACACACACACACACACACACAAATACACGTTTACCAGCATAGAAATTGTTTAAAATGTAATAATATTATATTCCATCAAGGCAATTAGTAACTTACCTGCTTACAGAACAATAATCCATAGCGGGAAGCACAGCGACTGCAATTGAAAACCAACCTTTAGAAAGAAACACATGCATACATTCTGAAGCTTGGATTATTCTGATGACTCATACAATAGTTGGTTCGTTTATTTCAAAGAGAGTACATCCAGTGCGCACCTGCCAACCATTGTGTCGTCACGCAAGTAAACTTTCGGCCAATCAGAATGCAGGAAGTCTGGAGCTAATGAGCGCGTACGGTAACACGTCACAATAATATCTAACGGCACTTCGCACATTACAAAATGAAAAACAAAACAATCTAAAACTACTCGGATATTGATTTTCAAGATGCTAAATGGATCCCTCGACATTGACCACTATAAATACATCATCCCAAAGTCAAATCGAGCAAGAAGAGGTCACGAATTCCAATTCCCGACTACCTATACCAGAACTGAAGTACGTACTCGCAAACTCATTCTCCCCAAGAACAACAAAGGGCTGGAACAAGTTACGTACCTCCCCGCTCCCCTGCAACTGTCTTACAAAAAAAAATTGAATCCTTCAAGGCCGCATTGACGCGCTCTCCGATACCTAATCCTCCAGCGACAAAATCATGATAAATAAGATAAAACCACAGTCAGGGGCGTCAATCCGAGTTTGAGCATGGGGGGGGGGGCAAAATATTACATGTCACCTTCACAGTTACTTTCAAAGTTATACCACGTTATGTTGCAACACACACACACTCTCTCTCTCTCTCGATCTTTAGTTATTCTGTTTCACGGCATATGTACTTGCATTGGTGACCGGTTCATGTATTATCCTTTGTTTTTAATCTCAGTTGACGTTTCATTACATTTTTAGAGAAAGAAGACGATTCGTTGTATATACCATTCACGACTCCTTGTTTGAATTTAGTTCCCTCCCCCCTCCGCGCGAAGCGCGGAAGCTTTGACGATACCTTAAAATATTAAAGAACTTCTTTTCTGACAAAACATGGGGGACATTTGATATGATGTCCCCCCGGATTGACGCCCTCGACCACAGTCACCACTCTGAACCGCACCACTAGTTTGAGGACGCGGCAATCCAAGATCCAAGAACGCTCGATGCACGCGATCAAACAGACAAAACTTTAATGGTGCTTGTGCGCATGCGCGAGTTAAGTTGTAAAGCGGAATATCCAAAATCGAAACCGAAGGCCTTTCTCAACATCTATCGAGTTTCTTTTAAAAATGGATGACTTATCTAACAGCAAATCGAACAGAAGTATTAACCCTTGGGCTTCAGATGTACATTCGACATCAGCCACTTCGAGTATTATTCGTTTTGCAGAGAAAACGGGACATCTCCGAATGGTAAGTGCTCTGTATATAATAATCACATTCAGTCCCACATGCTTACTTTTTCGTTTGCTATTCATTCAGCATTTCATTTTCATGTCTGTTTTTCAACACTCGGCATTTTTGCACTTGTCAGTATCTTCTGAATCTTCTGAAATTGAAGTCAGCAGGGGGTATTCCGCATGTCGCTAACTTGTATGGCAGGTGGTACATGCTAAAGCGTGCTCCTAAAGTTCTCAACAGTTGGGGCTAAGCTAAGTAGTAGTCTAAGTTGGTACATGTAAAGCTTAGACAGAAATAACCGTCTGGTATGGGTCATTCTTTAATAAAACTGACATTTGTTGACATTCCCCATACACAGACGGTACCCCGTACGCCTCGCACCACGGGGAGAGATTGAGCCGATTGTGGCCCGCTTTGGTCCCAAAAACTTTCTCCCACGATTTTCTTTATTTAGATCTAGATCTAATTTTCTGATTTATAAATCAGATACAAAAATACTATGTCTATTTTTCTCCTATGTACAGTTATCAATTTTTTAATGACTTATTTCTAAATGCGAAATTTACAGACTTACGTATATGAGTTATCCAATTTTTATCTCAGAACCAAGGAAACGGTACGTTCATGCATTCGAACTGGTAATCTATGACATGACCCGCCCGATATTTCTGGGTCAACCGACCAAAACAAGCCCAATGGCCAATCAGAGCACGTGTTTGATATTGGGCTTATGAATATTCAAACATCACCGGCTCAAGCCGGGCTGACTCATACGTAGCTATTGGACGTTCGAAAAGAAAAAATGAATATTCATCAACTTAAACCAAGATGGCTGACAACAAATCTTGTTGACTACAAGACTTTCTCGGATTAATCATTAATATAGGATCTAAATGAGCAAGCTATCGTAAGTCAAAGTAGATATTTCTGTGTTATTTTTAATTTTAAATAAAATTCAGTGTAAAATTGCAGCCAAAGTGGATATATGAAGACGTAAAGAGTGAAAAACTCATTGCATATCTCATTCATCGCGGTCCGGCCGAACTGAACCATTCGTTCCCCACAGTACTCCATTGACGTACTTCAGTCTATGTATAGAGGCGGTCAGAGGAGCCAGATGCAATCTCAGCGGAACAACCGTCGATATCAGAGACTGAAGCTTTCGGTCTAGTAAAAGCTGTGCTATTGATTCTCAACATTTCAAACACCACTGTACAAAACTCAACTGATTTCACTCAAAATCGGTACTTTAGTGACAATCGATCATTTGATGACACCTAAATGGCAGTAAAATACTATTTTTTCAACTTACCGGTGTTAGAAAGAATAATTTAAAAATTCAAATTGTGAGTCTACTGTCAAACTTGCCGATCAGCCACATATTCATTGTGTGCATTTGTGTGTAATGTGTGTATTGATTATTCATGTGTGCAATTGCTGCCTATTGCTTGACACTGCAGTCCCATTGCCATTGGTAGTTTCCGGTTACGAAGCGTGCCGCCCTCCTTGGGACTGCGTCAACTTTATTAATTTGCCCTACCCTGTATGGATCCCAGGCACAGCTGCCGTACTCTAATACTGGTCTAACTAGGGTCTTGTATGCGAGGGCTTTCACATCCCTTAGGCAAAACCAGAGATTTCTCCTGAGGAATCCTAACATGCGGTTGGCTTTCATGGCTGTGTTGTCAACATGGTTCGCCCACGTCAGTTTACTGTCGATTTCTATTCCCAAGTAAGGATGAGTGCTTGACTGTTGCAAGACTTGACCACAGAAGATATACTATTTTTAGTATAGTATTTTTACTTTGTTTAGACCTTTGGTGAAAGTTTTGTAAATGTCACATTGGAAGTAAACGTCGAACTTGCTTTATCTTTATAAAAAAATGTTGATATCTGCAGATCTGAGTTGGTTAAAATGCCTCCTGATCCCACGAATTAATGATGAGGCATGATTGACAGGCATGATGCCATAAAATGTGCCACTGCAAAATATTTGTTGAATTTATGACATTTTTTATTCATTTCCTGAATGCAGAGGAGAGATGAAGATGTGAAAGAAATAGCTGAAAAACTTCAAAGACAGTCTGCATCCCTGAGACTCATTGAGCAGCTAAGGGAGATATCAGAGAAGAAAAGACACCTTGATCAGGTTTGTGCTGTCTAATCCACATAGAACTTTACACACTGGGCGCCATACAGGAGTTAACACGCTCCCATTGGCTGACCGCTCGAGCGGTTTTGACTTTGAGTGAGAGAGGGCCTGCTTTATAAGCAGAGAGCGCTGTGGCAATGCCAATACGTAATGTTACATAACACACTGACATGTCATGCTTTATACAGGTGACACACTTCACACATAACTGATGCAAGTGATGCACACTAAGTATAGGTACACACATAGAATAGAAAAATTAACGAACATTTCGGTACAACTTGCAAGTTTGTACCTTAAATATGATGAAAATAAGAAATTTTTAAAACTGAAGTAAAATAACTTAACTTTTAAGGATGCTGAAAAAAATCGTAAAAAATTGAAGGTTTGACTGGAATATCATGAGTTTGGTATCAAATTAAACGGAAAATCGCAAGCATTTCCTCACACTAATATCTTATAACATTGAGCGAATGCCAGCCATCGTAAACCAATCAGAAGGGCCCTTGTAGGGCCAAAAAGTGCCAGTGTTTGAAAATGAGGCCGAGACCGGTAGAACGTAAAGCGCATGCGCGTAATGGGAGATAAAGTTCTATGTGCAATCTTACTTATAACTTATATTTTCAAACAGTTAGTTGGATTGATTACATCAGTCAATACTGTTTATGGTTAGACCTCGTGCATTGTAGGAATGAGTTCAAGCTAGGTTTAATTTCATCATACATGTATGTATTGAATAAATGGGGGAAATTTTAAAAAACATTTAAAATACTTACTCATGAATTTAACTCTCAAATATCACAATCTTACCTTTGTGGTCATTTATAGGAAGAACTTCTGATATCTCCAGTTATAATCCAAGGTCAAAATCATGTCCAAAAAACAAAGGTATCCACACTGATATTTTTCGCCGTCATGTGTTGTTTTTCCAAGCAATAGTCTCAATACTTCCGCTAATCAACTCGGCCAAAAAAAGCTCGGTCCACATTGCACACCTATGTCCAAACATTAAAAATAAAGGTGAAACAAAGAGACGTTCTGCAAGTTTTTTTTTGTAAGCTGTATGATCTCTTGAAACTTACATTATAATAATTGTATAACCGAGCACAGCCAACAAGTACAATAATAATTTTTCATTGAAACAGAATAAGTCTACGTTCAGCACATGCACACAATGATTTCTGCAGGTTGATTTATTTTTCTTTATATTTTGTCCCTAGGTGAATGTTGAAATCCAATGTAGACTGATGGATAAAGAGACAAGGGATCTTACTCACCTTGACATACTGGGTAAGTTACACTGTACACATCACTCACAGATGTTACAGCCATTCTTTTTCTTGATTTTGTCACAATTATTACTTGTTTACCTTGTAATTGATTCAAATAGTGCAATGCATTTGTGTCTTATTATTAAATAAATACAATCATATTATACCATATCAATTTGTGAGTGATGAATTCTGTGCAACTGTTTCATACATGTAAAGGAATACCAGTTCCTGTTTGGCTTTTTTTTGTTTAATGTATGTATTTATTCAGACAAAATCAATCACAATCACAATATAAACTATAATTTGAAAGACTGATGACAATGCAATATAAAAAAAGGGGGGGGGGTGCCGCACACAAAAATGGGGGTCGAGAAATGGAAGGGATACAGCAGCAAAAATATCTTGAAACTATGTATACACAGCAGTGTGATTTCACAATTTTCCACTTTTCTTTTTCATGCAAACTGATGAATAGTATTTCTTATGTGATCATGTTTCTTTTTTTTCTTTTAGAGTCAAAGATCTCCAGTCTGAATGCCTTGAGCAGCAATCTCCAGCGGATCCTGCAAGGAAAGAAGGAGCTCATCAACAGGCTCCAGCAGCCCCTGGTCGGGGACTTCCTAAGGGTGGAGGCAACCTTTCACCCCCAGGTCAAAGAACTCTTCCCGCTAGTCGTCAGCTGCCTGGCCGAGCTGAGTGCGAACCTGGATAATGTTCAGTGGGGCAGCGAGTTTGATCTCAGAGATGGCAGAGTGGTGAGTTGATGAAGAGACATCAAGAGCGATGTTTTTATTGATTCTCTGTAAACCCTCCCACCCATTATCTCTGTCTGTCTGTCTCTCACTCTGTCTGTCTCTCTCTCTCTCTCTCCTTCCTTTCACTCTCCATGCAGTTTTACCAGAGAGAGAGCAGTTGTATCATTTGAAAACAGACAGGCATTACCAAGTATTATAAAAATTAAGAATGTAATAAACAATTGAAACCATATTTTGGAGTTGGAATTGGACAGCATTCGGGTGTTTAACCAATAACAGTTGTTGTCAGTTAACAAGAGTGGACTTCACTTTTACGACTGACAGGTCTCGTGTCTTGGGTTCGCTGCCCGAGAGACCTAAACACACATTAATTGGTAATTCAACCAAATGCGATGTCAGCAAATTATGATGCAATACACATGGACACTGACTACTATGTGGCTTCAATATATACCTTTCCTTTCTTACATTCTGTTTGACAGGCAGCAGTTCTTGATGACATTGCGACTTCACTGGCTCAACTTCAGACAGGACTACACACAGTCATGCAGGTCAGGTCATTGGTTACAGAGTTATGATGGGATATCAGTTAGACTCTTCTACAGCTGTTTCATGCTTTAGCAACTTTGAAATGGAGTTGACTATTTACAGTCATGCAGGCCAGGTCATTGATTACAGAGTTATGATGGGATATCAGTTAGACTTTTCTACAGCTGTTTCATGCTTCAGTAACTTTAAAATGAAGCGTTGCTTCTGATCAGGTCATTGGTTAGTACCGAGTTATGATGGGATGATAGGTTTTTTCATACAGCTGTTTCATGCCTAGGGAACTCTAAAATCAAGCATTGCTTCATTGCTAGTTGCAGGCACTCACTCTGGACTATCACTACAGGGTTTGAACTACCCGTGCTCAAAACTACCCCAATGGTTTCATGTAAAATCTTCAGTGACTGCTAAAAGCGACTAGGTTGAAGTCACTGTGGATGTGTTTGTGGAATCCAGTATCATATGTGCCTGAATCCAGTCTGTGTCTGCAAACTTTGTTGCATGGCTTTCAATTCGATGCCTGGAGACTATCCTGTTCATTACCATCTGAAAGATGGTTGACTGAATCAAATCCTGCATATATACGCAGACCAGTGAATCAACCTCAAGACCAACTCACAATTGCTCACATTGAGATGCGATGGGAAGTGAAAATGAAATAAATGAATTTTATATCAACAGAAAGCTTATAAGCAACAGATTACAATGATATCGATCATATGCTATTTTGGTGTCTGTCAGGGGGGTAACAACTCTCTGAAAACTCTAAATCTATGGCATCGAAAATCGGAAGTTGTCGACCTAAAACTACATGTAACTTTCGACTTGATGACATCATCTTACGTGGAGTATGCATATCCACAATGACTTTGCACTAATTAAGCACGGCTCATCGCCTCAGCTATATAGGCTAGCCGATCGTGTCCACATGTTATGTCGTCACCCTAACTGCTGCATATTTGACCCCTGTTGACTAATTTGTAGGGGTGTGGAAAATGAAGTTTTAATTTGATTTAGGGAAGAATATTTTATTCCTTTATATTTGTATTCTACTTCATTCAGCTTTCCATTGATATAAAGTTGTATTTTCATCGGGTAAGGTCTTTAAAGGCTTGTTCACATTTAATGATGTCGTAAACTGCTGTGTTTTTTCTTCTTCTTCTTCTTTTGTAATGACGTATTAAAGCATAAAGGCTTGTTCGCATATGTGGCAAACTCCTCGTTCGGTTTTTTGTTTCTTCTATTTCTTCTACTTTTTTGATAAAGAAGCATAGAGGCTTGTTTACAAATGATGTGGTAAACTGCTGTTTTTTTTGGTTTTTTTTTTCCTTCTTCTTCTTTTGTAATGACATGCTTTACATTTCTGTATCTTATAACACACATCCAGTAAGTACATGTAAGACCTTCGTTGCACACATCCTCAATCACGTTTACCTACACGTAAAAACAAATCAAAACAAAATACTGGTTTCCCCATGTCACGTGTGAACAAGCCATAATACCCCTACAGTTAAATCAATCTCTGGTACCCAATGTGCATCATTCCGTGGATGTTGGCCTAATAAATATGAGATTCTAGACTTTGCCTTGGATGTTTCATCATGCTTTTTCAACTGTGCACTTTCATAAATCATGACATTGCTTTGTTGCTGAGCTGTTATCAGAAGAAATGCTTTATTAACATTAGACCCCTTGTAGAAAATCTACGACTGCTGCACAATCACTGCAGATCTCAACACGTTGTTGGTAACTATGACCATTTAAAGGCAGGGTATTTTACCGACATCGCTACCACTCAGTGCTGTAACGTTTTTTCAACTGCGCCATCTTTCGTACATAGACCGATTTCCAGTTCCTGTAGCATCATCATGCGCACGTCATCAGTTGTTGATGCATTGTGGGACATGGCTGCCTTCAAGACATTGTGGTCAGCAGATGGTAGTATACATATATATATCTGAAGTAGTGTCGGTAGAATACCCTGCCTTTAAGTGTCTTGGATATTTTGACACCAAGTTTGCAAAAATATGGCGTTTGCCACAAAGTTGAATGATAATCAACATTTTGAATTTGTTTGTGTACAAAATCTTGCTCTTCCTAAATTGCTGTAAAACTCTAACACTGCAGATTGTGTCTTCTAAGCCTTTTGCTTTATCTTGCATGTCTCTAAGTACTTGAAATATATTTTTGCATTTTTAACGAAGACTATATGAGAAATAAAAACGATAATATTATCGGAAAAAATACAGAAATAAAATACAAAAGAAATGATTTGAAATTTCAATATTATCCTATGCTTCTCAGAAACTGTTTGAAACAGTCCGACTGTAAAAACCTTTAAAAATAGTAATAAGTTAATAACAGACAACTATGAATTTATATTTAAAAAATTATTCAGCAGCACTCTCCACACGCATGTTGTCTGTGGGAGTTCTTGTGTATATGTTTGGACCTTACTTTTCAAAAGATAGCGACATACTTCAAGACATTTTCCCATGATTACTTTCAATGTATTTCTAAGTACCAGTACTCTACAGTTCTCAATTGTCTCTCCCCTTCTTGTCAAGATTTTATTCCATGATCATGTAGGGGCCAATTAATGTTGTTTAAAGTACTGTTACCTGTATTTCAGTATAATGTCATCAATGAAATGTAAGCTCTACTTAAAAAAGAAAGAAAGGATGGCACTTGAATTTTTTTTCCATGCAGTTTGTAGAAAGTCAGGCTTTATTGGAAATGTATGAGTGTAGTATATTTAACTGTAGTAAGCGGTTCAACTTGCATGTATAATATATTTAGCATTTTTGTAAATAATAAAATTATTATTAAAGATAATTTGTGTCACATATGAAGAGGGATGAAGAGGGAGGGAGGGGGAGGAGATGAGAGGAAGAGGGAGGGAGAGAGAACAACAAAAGAGATATGGAGGAGGGGAGGAAAGGAAGGAGAAAGAGATGAGAGGAAAGGAAGAGGGAGGGAGAGAGCACGACAGAAGAGAGATGGAGGGAGGGAGGGAGAGGGAGAGTGACAAAAGAGATGGAGGAGGGATGAAGAGAGAGAGATGGGAGGGACGGGGAGTGAGCGACAGAAGAGGGAGGAGAGGAAGGAGAAAGAGATGAGAGGAAAGGAAGAGGGAGGGAGAGAGCGCGACAGAAGAGAGATGGAGGAGGGAGGGAGAGGGAGAGCGACAAAAGAGAGATGGAGGAGGGATGAAGAGGGAGGGAGGGAGGGGAGTGAGCGACAGAAGAAGGAGATGAGAGGAAGGAGAGAGAGATGAGAGGAAGGGAGAGGGAGAGCGACAAAAGAGAGATGGAGGAGGGAGAGAGGGGGAGTGAGCGACAGAAGAGGGAGGAGAGGAAGGAGAGAGATATGAGAGGAAGAGGGAAGGAGAGAGAGATGAGAGGAAAGGAAGAGGGAGGGAGGGGCGCGACAGAAGAGAGATGGAGGAGGGAGGGAGAGTCAGCGACAAAAGAGGGAGGAGAGGGAGATGAGATGAAGGAGAGAGAGAGGAAGAGGGAGGGAGAGTAAGCGACAGAAGAGAGAAGGAGGAGGGATGAAGAGGGTGGAGAGAGGGATAAGAGGAAGGAGAGAGATGAGAGGAAGAGCTCCAGGAGGGAGAAAGAGCGACAGAAAAGAGATGGAGGAGGGATGAAGAGGGAGGGGGAGAGAGAGATATAGAAAGGATGTATTAATTTTTTTACTTTAAGATTTTCAAACCTTCCATGCAAACCCTCAAGAAGAAATCAACCAAAATCAATGAGACATTGACATTTTTAGTGAACATTCGATTTTCTTCTTTATCATTTTTATAATATCATTGAAATGTAGCCTATTCTACTTATGGGACTTGATCAGAAAACAAAATTCATATGAAGTCAATTATTACCCATTTTCTTATTAATCCATAATGATATTGCCTGAATAAGATATTGTGGAAAGACGGTGTGATGTAGAATGATTGATGTTCTGAATGAATTACTGCACGGTACAAACAAATTTTGTGCCCTTAACGCGTGTTAAAAAATGAAAATGAAGTGGTTTTAAATGTCATCTTAAAGGGCAAGTCCACTCCAGAAATAACTTACTTTCAAGAGAAGCAGAAAACTCAGACAAACCAATCAAAATTTTTTTTAGCAAAATCGGATAACTAATAAGAAAGTTAAGAATTTTTGAAAAAGTATGTAGAACTATGGAACAATGGAAATCACTACACAAATTGCCAATTTGGTTATCAGTTTGTGACGTCATGTCCTCACTACTTATCAATTGCTTCATATAGTTTAATCCCATTAATTTCCCCTTTTATCCCCCAAAACTTGATTTCCCCATGCCTTTGCCCAGGTTATATGACTTGTATCATATTGCGTGCATGACATTTCCCAAAATCTTTTATGAATTTTGAAGAAGTGATGCTATTTTCAGAATATTTTATATTTCATAATTATTGATTTTTTATATAAATAGTTTATCAAAATTTAATTAATTTAAATTTAACTGGAGAAAAAATTACTCTATATTAGTGCATCCACACAAAAACATATTACTATCAATCTAACTTGGATGCTGGTGTGATGAAATAAGATTCTTAGGGGGGAAATAGGAAATTTATATTATCAATATATAGAAAATAATTAGTGGATAGTGAAGACATGACGTCACAGACTCATGAGTGAGTTGTCAATTTATCTAGTGATTTTCAAAGTTTTTCATGTCATTAAAAATTCATAACTTTCTTATTAGTTATCTGATTTTGCTCAAACTTTTTTTGATTGGTTTGTCTGATTTTCTGCTTCTATTGACAGTTATTTTGGAGTGGACTTGGAGCATCATGCTAGAAGAAATGTTACTATTAGCTTGCTCCTGAAATTTGACACTCTTCGACTTCACAATGTGTAGACTTGTTATCAGTGCGAGATGTAGTCTTTGAATTATAAACCGTAATATTCAACAAGATTATCAAATGATTCTTATTTTTTCTCACCAATCAAATGGTACAGGCACTTTGCAATGATGGAGGGAGAAGGGAAAAGAGACAAATGATACTGAAGTTTAATGCATTTTGTGAAATATCTATAGATATTTCATTATAAGACATGTAAACATTTATTCTCCATGATCTGTTTTGTACATTGTTCTTGTCAAAATGAAATAGATATACTTAAAAAAAGAAAAAAAAAGAAAGTGACTTTAAATTATTTCAATAGAACCCATTTAGGAGACACTAGATGCATAACAATATTGAAAACAAATTAAAGAGTGTATTTAGAGGAGGTGGTCAATGCATTGACTTGAAATTTGCACAAATCCACAACATTACTGTAAACACAGCTTTAATCAATATACTTCTTTGAAAATAATAAAGCTCCCAAATGCCCTTCACTTAGCATAAACAAATTACATATGCTGCATGCCTCTCCATCTACCCATGCACAACCTGATGCTCGATGGCTTTTTCATATGTTATCCGTTATCAAACCCGCATCAATTATTCATGTATTTGATGCAATTGCGTGCATCCTTGTGCTCTAGCAAAGCATTTTGTTATGAGAACGACACGCCAAGGCCGCGCAGATGGTTGCCATGACATCGGGATACTGTTTCCGCCACTAGAGAATGAATGAAGCTCTTGGACAATGGCAAGTTACGTTTACAACCCTTTCTTTCTCCCTCTCATCTTATCCCTATGGGCGCTCTCTCCTCTCTCTCTCTCTCTCTCTCTCTCTCTTTCTCTGCCTCCCTCCCTCCCCCTCTCTCCCTCCCTCTCTTTATGTTTCTGTGTTTTTAAAAAAATAGAGAGAAGAGAGAGTTTGATATAGGGAGAGAGCAGACAGAGAACAGAGATAAGAAGAAGAGAAGAGAAGAGAGAGAGAGAGAGAGAGTTAGAAAGAGAAATTCTATCGGGAAATAATTTGAAGTATTGTGCCTGAATTTCTTTGCCACGTAATTATTTATAGTGAATAAGCCTTTGTTGGAAATTTATGAGCTCATTATCGATATCTGTAGTAAGAGGTACAACATTTATTTATCAATTAGTCATTTTCATCTTATTTGCATATATTAATGACGTGCTTAAAGATCAAGTCATATATGAGTTACAACGGAATGTTGGATGAAAGGTTATCTGCATTTTATTTTTTTTGTTTTTTTTTCTTCGTTTCTTTCCAACTCTTGATCAAACAAAAAGTATTTCGATGTGTAAAGCGATATCATTTGATGACAAATATATTCATAAATCATAACCTATAGACTGATATAATTGTATAAACATACAGAACATAAACTGAAGCCGTTGATAAACAAATTTTATCGGAACATAATACATACATGCATGATCTACAGTCGATTTACTAAAGATTGGCGTCACTTCATCACTTCATCACTTCATCACTTCATCTTTCATAGGGAATGTTTTTTTGGATTGCATTTACTCTCAATAATTATGCCTATGATTATCCACAGGGTGTCGCTAGGCCACCTTGAAGGGGGGGGAGGAGGCAGGGTAGTCGTTTCAATTTGCCGACAAGTAACCTACTTTTCTTTCCTAACAAGAAAGAAAAAATTAGTCTTCAATTTGTGCCAGCACCATACCAAAAACAAAAACAAAAATCTCAAGGGGCAACCCCTAGCGACACACCTGATTACGAGGCCAGTATGGGGGAAAACATATGAAACGGCGGCCTTAGGAAAGTAATTAGTAGCCTATACTACAATTGCTAAGAAACCATGGAAATTGACCAATTAGTTGATTACCATCCATAGCCTACTATGAATTACCGTGGGCCTTGATTTTCTGGGTTCTGCTGATCAATTAAGATATGGTGATAGCGTATGGTCGACCCGTCCCACTTTCAATATGTATTGAAATGTGGTTTCATATCGAGCCTTTTTACAGGGGTCCAATATTATAATTAAATCTCGTTTTTCAGAAGGTGCATATAATTCTAAAGGTTTATCAATCCAAAAGATTTGTATTTTGAAGGATCGTAGAATAGAATAGAATATAATTTATTGACTCTTTCGACCCCTTCTGGGGTATGAGAGTACAACACATTTACATGTCATGATAATGATACATATAGTAAAGAATACTACATAATGCAACAAACAACAATACAAATGTATAACGATAAATAGGAATGATCTAAACCTAGGCTATGCTAAACATAAATACAATAGTATACAATATGGCAAGCGTACATGGAAAGTGGAGAATACCACATGAACAATATAAATACAACAACAACAAAAATAATTTTAAAAATACATAATTGTCCTAACTATCTAACAAATTATAAGTTTCATTTTTGTACATGTAAGTGAGATGTGATTGGATTGTTAAGATTTATGCAGACTAACAAAATACGGCATAATTGTCCATAATAGCAAGATAAACTTAAATCACATTTTGCTTTCCAAAGGGCAAACAAAAACATAATGGAATATAATGTAATAAGACAAACAAAAAGAAAAAATATACAAAGAAAAAATAAACAAAAGAACAAAAAAAAAACAACAACAAACAAATTATACCTGACCTAAAGCAAGACTGTACTACAGATCAAGAATTGTTGGTTGCTTAATTAACCTACCACTTCGGGTTGTAACATTCCTTTTTATGGGTGACATATGATTTGATTGTTCAGACTTACATGTATATAGACCAGCAAAATATGACATTATTATCCTTAAGAAGAGTACTAATTTCTTCAGCTGTTCTATACCGGAATATAAAAATAAATTCAACATGTGTAATGTGCAAGGGCGACGTTTTGTTATTACAAAGGTTCATAATTCCGGAAACGAAAAAGGGTGTGTAATTCCGAAAATGAAATAGGGTATGTAATTCCGAAAATGATATGAGGTTTATAATTAAAAAATGATATAGGGTGTGTAATTCCGAAATTAATATAGGGTTCATAATTTCGAAAATCATACAGGGTGTGAATCCGAAAATGAAATAGGGAGTGAATTCAAAAATGATATAGGGTTCATAATTCCGAAAATGAAATGGAACCCTACTTCATTTTCGGAATTATGAACCTTTGGAAAGATGAACTTTCGGAAATAAAAATGCCCCCTCCCCTATCCCCTACATTCCATATTGAGAGAAATGTTCCAGAATCAATATAAAATGAACGTCATTATATCACGGAGGCGTCTCCTTTGTATACCTTCAAACGTAATTATTATTAACTGTGTATTTTCTGCATTTTCAAAAGAAAATTATTATAAAAGAAGGTATCGTTTGTAAAATAACAGACTAGTTGCTCGTTACCAAGAACATCAAAACCTGATTATCTTACATTTCTTCTATACTAGCACCTATAATGAAAAGGTAAATAAGAAAAACAGTCATTTGAATAATTTGTCGAATATTTTGCATGTTTTTTTTTCATAACAAAATGCCTGTGCTCCATTGCATTATGCAGTTACACATGCCACTTAGTTTTGCTTTCCTTTTTCTAGTTTCAATAAAATATTATTATCCCACCTTGAATTCCTATATGCATTTTAAAAGGTCAGGTTACGTAGGCCTACAGCTCGCCAAACAATTTGTATCGATAATATTTCAAATGGCAACCTCAGTTACGTTGAAGAAACAAAGGAAAGGGAGAAAAGAGAGTGAAAGAATTAGGTATTTTAGCCTTAAAATGTATTGCAGATCAATAATGTTTGTAATAGACCGGTTTGATCATGTTGATCTTGACTAAACAGGGCATTTTATAAATGTTTTTTTTTTAATTTAAAAAGATCTTGCTAGCAGCAATTGAACAGGCTTTGTTTCTTTATTATCATGCCCTTGAGTTTGAGTTTGAGTTTATTGGTTTCACATTTCACATTTCACATGTAGATTCAATTCAGATAACAAATATACATAAAAGACATATTGTTTCATAATAATAAAAAATGACTATAGTAATTGACAAATTAATCAGTCTACACAATTATATATCACCAAATATGTTTGACAACTATTATCATGTTAAAGGAAACCCAGAGTAGACAAGAAAGGTGCAAAACTGTGAAATGTGCAGGAACCTATAGAAAAGCATAGCTTGTAAAGAATAGGTTCCTGGGAGACGTGGAAAACGACCCTTTCCGCGTCTCTTTGCGGCAGAGGTTAGTATCTATTCAGAGCTATATCGTCTCCATTATAACATGTCAGCGCCTTCTCACCGGTAACAGGTGACCTTTTCATCATTAAAAAAAATATAATGAGCGATGACGATATTTAGAGATCAATTTGGAGCATTTTGCATTTCTATGGTAATCTAGCCAAACATTAAAAGTATACCAACACCGACCAATGACCAGCTAAGAAATTATCAAACCTTTTTTCATCTGTCCGTCGCTATTTTTGTTTTTCAATATTCTTTATTGATTCCATTAAATGCATAAATCGTACATTCATCTTGAATTCATCTTGAATATAAAACCAAAAAACAGTTAGAACAGAAATAAAATAATTGCATGTTTATCTCAGCTACGACAATGAATCATTTACCTAAATAAACAATCCACCTTGGCTATATACACTGAGAACCCTTATTAGAACAAAATAATCATTGAATGAAATCTATTATAGTTATAACACCACCCCCTCAACAAACAAAAAAGAAAGAAAAGGCAACTACAGCACGTACACACACACACTGACAACAAAAAAGAGGAAAAGAAAGAGGAAATAGAAAGAGGATGGCAGCTTGTAGCGGCTGGAAAAAAGGTCAAACAAGGATAAATTATCAGACCTTGCCATCTTTGATCCCATGATGATATTATTCTTACAATGTCTTAAGTTTTAAAAGTTCCTATTCTTTATAATGAAGTGCCAATGTATTTCGTTCAATAGCAATTTTTCTTTCCTCTTGTTTGCTTTTAAGTAATTTCTCCCTAATTTCTTCAATACTTGGGGGCTTCTTTTTCTCCCTACTCAGAAATAACATATTTAATTAATAAGACAACCTGATTAATTATTTGCCACTATCCAGTTCTTTCGTCTGGTCCAATGTGAACTTCCTTCCATCCAATCTCTTTAAGAATTAGAAGATCCAAGATGTTACCACACTGTTACCATAAATCCTTTGCCATTACCACATTCAAGAAATATGTTTCTTCATCTTTTCCACAAAAGGAGCATTTATCAAATGACATGAATTGAAACCTGAATATTAAGTGATGATTAATATAAACAATATTATAAAGCAGTTTGAACTGAAATTCTCAGTCTTAGTCAATCATCCCTTTCCATTTCCTTTACCGACATATTATATGATGATGATTGTAAATTATGGAAACTAACATGCAGGAGTATCTGCCATGTTTTGAATACAAGCTCTGTAAAAAATTCTTCGAACTGAATCAAATTGAAACGTTTTCTTTGAAAACATAAACTCTATTTTAGACGAAAATATGCCATCTGCTTCTTTGTAACTAGGCCTATATGCTATAGCTGCATATCCAGAACTCGATAATTATGGAAGAGGCGGGGTTCTCGGGCTCCAGCTTATGTTGGATACGCCAATGTCCATAGTTCCCCCATCCCCTTTCTCTTGGGCCCTACTGCTGCCAATTTTTTCATTATTGCGATGTAAGAATTGATAGTAGTCTATTTCCAGATACAAAAACAAATACATATCTAATGTATTTCGCATTGGAATATACAATACTTATCAATTTTACTTCGTTTACAAAAAAAAATCACATTGGTGCACAATATACTTGTTTATACCATCATTATTAGTCGGGTGATTCCGGGCATTGCGTTAGCACAATTCATCATTTTATGGCTTCCTTACCATATGGCTTCCTTACAGATTGATTAAAATTGTGTTTTTGAGTTTCGTCATTATAAAAGATGCCTGAAAGAAAGAGTAGGCAATGGTCACATTGATTTAAATAAATGGGCTAATCGCCCATGTCGTACACGAAATCGCTCAGTCAATGAGAAACAAATTTCACTTTCTTCATTAATATCAAAATATAAAACAGAGACAATGCTATATCGGATGTTTGGAGAAATGTGGTACGAATACCTGCACAAGACATGTCATACCAAGTCTTGACGTTAGTAAACTTTTGCAATTTTAGCTTTCAATTAAAACGAAACAGAAATGATTTGGGAATGCTCAGAATGCCCCGGAGGACACAATCACGAAACGTTAGCAACGTAAGCGTTCATTAACAAGCCCTGCTGCGCCGATATGACCATTTTCAGATACACTCTCTCGAGCCGAGTCCACTGCATTTTCGAGTGCATATTCCAGTGCGTTTTCAATATCAAAACGATCTTCGTGATCATGATGACGATGGGCATGGTCTTCATCAACGTTTTCATTGACCTCATCGTCTCCATCGGGCCGGTCATCGCAATGGTCATCACTTCTCGCAGCTCCTTCGTTGTTGACGCTCCCATCGTCGTCGTCGCGGAAGCCATCATTTTGATACTGAATGTGGATGTCATCTGTGCCTCGTGGTGCAGCTTCGGCTGATCCCTGCCCGGAATCATTGTCGTCTCCGTCCTCTGTTCTTTTCCTGGGCTATCACCCTCGACGTCGTCCGGCTTGACATGGTACGATACAGTCAAAACGGTGTCCTGATTTCGACGTTCGTCGATGGGTTGAAGGCCGATTTCGACGTTGTATGTCGTGCGATCTCGCGTCGCTAATCTATTGGGCATGCTAGACTCTCGAACATGACAACCATTCCGCCATTCGTCAATGCATCCCATGAAAACAAAGAGACTTATCGAAGACGGGATGTATATCAACGTCGTGATTGCGAGCTCTGGTGCGCTGGAACCACCAGGAATAGGAGTTCCTAGTATGACTTCGTACATAGGGCGTCCCGTCGTTCGCAAGAAGTGCCATATCCAGAAAGGAAACCAACAGAGGAAATGCGTGGCACACAGTACGACGATGGCGCGGTGTTTCCGCATATCGCGTCGCCGGGTGAAGAATCGGTGAACGCCCGAATTCTGCTTTGCAAACCTCCAGGCGTGATACCACATATAGACCAAGGTACCGAACACGAAGATGAATTGGAGAAAGAACTGGACGCTGAAGAACATCTGGTAATAGTTCTGGGCACTCTGAGGCCAGATATAACCGCAGAAGACGCGGCCATCGAGCCCGGTGTACGACGTCGATACTGCAATGACAGGAGACGCTAAGATGGCACAGTAAACCCAGATAGCGGCGACGTGGAGGTATGATCTCCGCAGTCGCTTCAGTCGATGTGAAACCGACGTCGACGCTCGAACGACCGACGTATACCGCTCGATCCCCAGCGAGAAGAGCGCGTTCCCTGAAAGCAAGATGGCTAACATGTCAACAGACGCAATGAAGCGACATCCCACGGGGCCAAACAACCAACCCTTGGGATGAAACAAGGCAGCGATGTGAAAGGGGCAACTAAGGAGGAACATGACGTCGGTGATGGACTTGTGAACGACGTAGACGCTGAGTGCACGCTGTCCAAATAACCCCTGACATCGCGGCGAACATGCCCTTATCCATATCACGACGTTCGATGTCATGCCAATTATCCATATCATCAAGATAATCGTTGACACAACTATTTTCGAAGACTCTGACACTTCGTTGCTGGTGGCATTGGTGGCTCCTAATAGTTCCAGTATTTCAAAATGTTCTCTTCCTGCTTTTTGAATAACAGTACGCAAACCGGACCCACTAGCCATTATGGAGGGGGGGGGGGAATGTTTCAGTCACATAATACATGAAAAATCGACTCGAATTTAGTGTTTGAGACATTTCATTCCTTTCTTTTTATATCGGGTTCCCGCCATCTTGGTAGGACTTCCAAACTCGAGGATACGAAAGTCAACTTACAGTGATACTGATTATGTAGACATGCACAGTCACCATCTAAACATGATTATCCAATAATATTTATGACCGCGATATCGGCATGTTTCCTGGCACACCAATTACACTTATTCATGTCCCAACATTGAACCCATTCGCTTGATATAAGTTTATAGCACGATAGCACTAGCGTTATGTTTTCAAACCATATCTTTAAAAAAAAATTACGAACCTTCTCATTATTATTTCCAATGTATTCTGTTCGGGAATTGCACCGTGGCACGTTTACATGACAGTCCAAATCATTACGCTATTCATTTATGAAGGTCTATGTTGAAGTCGTCATGGTAGTGAGTAACTCAATATCCTTGTGCATGCAACCATGAAACACGCTTTGAAAAAAAATAATTGGTTGCCTTTTGGTAGAACGGAACTGCTACTACACTTTCTTATAAACCTCTATGATATTAATTTGCTCGTAACACACTGATAATATAATGGCTTCGAGTTTAATTACGAGCGAGTATTTTTTAAGTTATTAAAATGGTCAGTAGCGAGTGTAAAAAGCCTTTTGGATTTTTACATTAAGAAAGAATTACTCATTACGAAATGTCATTAGGTTAAATTGCAATATCCTCAGCAATCAAGCACAAAAATGTTTCACTTGTAAGGACGAAAATCAATTCAGGAAAGCCGACTTCTAATAGCGATGTATAAATGCCGCCATTATATGCGTCGCCGTGTATCTCTATATAAGCAAAAACTAGTCCATGGCGGAATCATTCAAGAAATCAGATGGAAAATAAACTTTGTTCCAGCCTTGAATGAATCAGTATCCACATTCAAATTATCCTTTGACGAATGAAGATAGAATCGTTGTTTAACATCCAGGCGGTATGATTATAATCTCCAATATAGCCCGAACTGAAGTAAAAGTCAAACATAAAACCATGCACGAGTTGATCAGGGAAACCTTTGCGTGCAGTGTGGATTACATGCCTCGTTAGGTCGCACTTCCCCCGCATGTCGAGTACGCAACTCTATCTCTATACTGGCGATAACCTTATAGTACGATGCCATTATGTGGCGCCTTTAAAATAGAAATGCATCGCTTATTAAAAAAATATTCTTTTAGCAACGTAACCGAATATTGCTCATTCAAAGTCACAACGTGGCCTCGATCTCTTTCCATTCAGTATTCAATTTCTCCCCGATAGTGCCAATTGTCAATGATCCGAACAGAGAGAGAGAGGGGGGGCAGTGGCGGATCCAGGGGCCGGGGCCCCTCCCTAGAAAAAAACAGGTAAAAACACCCTTTTTGAAGAAAAAGAAGATGGGCCCTCCTGGCGCCCAAGGGGGTGGCGGTGGAAAAAAATTACCCTTCCCATAGGGAAAAAATTTTAGGAGTACCAAAAAAAAATTGTGTGCTCACTACCCCTGGCGCCCAAGGGGTGGCGGTGGAAATAATAATAACCCTTCCAGGAGGGACAAATTTTTCGGGTGCAAAAAAAAATTTGTGCTCACTACCCCTGAGCGAAAAATCGACCGGCACGATTTTCAAATTTTCGCACGAAGTGGGCCCCTTTTAATAGGCCCCTCCTTGCCGCCGGCTGGATCCGCCCCTGGGGTGCGTGTGGGTGAGAGCATGGACCTATTACGGATGGACATTCGACGTGATTCTTTCTTTGATCCAATGAGAGTCACCGCCTTCTGATTATGTGCATCTTAATGAGAAAATTCAGCTGTTTTGACATTAACGACTGCGTAAACATTTTCGGCCGGTCATTGACAATGGAGCAGTAATTTCCTCTCTTGGGTTTTGTTTGGATGGTGTGCTCTGTAAGAGAGTATCATATTACCAATGGGGAGCAGCAAAGTTGAAAAGCAGACGATTTTGGTGATATGAAATTTGTTATTACTGATTCGCACACTTTCGCACGCACCAATGACCTTATAAACAATTATATTAGAAGGCCATGATCTTTATAAGCCCTGTGCGTTGTAACTCTGGAATACTATGAGGAAATTGGGAGAAACAGGATTTTAAATCACAAACAATCCAAATATATAACCTCGTTCTGGTAATATCAGCATGTATTTCAAAATAAAACACAGTACACGGAACAACAATTTCCGATTATAAACCAGAACTGCACATCGATTTCCCATGATTTAAGCGATTTATTATCTTCTGCGCATGTATAGGTTAACATGTGTAAAATCACTATCTTGATTCTGTCCCGGCTTATATATCGGTGGACCTCATGAGATCAAAGTGAAGAAACATTTACGGAATGTTATTAGGGACTTTTAGATTGTACACGACGAGAACGTGGACTGCCACGGTGACATCCTTTTAAGGTAATGTGACGTCCTTTAAGGCACTGCCGGGCACGGGCCAGTGCCTTGAAAGAATGGCACACGTTGCAGTCCACTACGTCGACGTGCAAATCTAAAAGTCCCTATTGAGACGACATTGACGGAGACAATCACAATGAATTCATTAACAAAACGACGAGTGCCCATCCGTAATAGGTCCATGGTGAGAGAGAGAGAGAGAGAGAAAGAGAGAGATTGTGTGTGCATGTGTGCGGTGTGTGTGCGTGTGTGCGCGCGTGTGTGTATGTGTGAGAGAGAGAGAAAGATAGAGGGGGAGTTAGTGTGTGTTTGTTTGTGTGTGTGCGTGTACGCGTGTGTGCGTGTGTGTGTGTGTGTGAGAGAGAGAGAGAGAGAGAGAGAGGGAGAGAGAGAGAGAGAGAGAGGAGAGAGGAACCCGGAGAGGAAAAGGATAAAAGGACAATCGCCTTTTATCTAGGCCTATACTTGAATACCAGTTTTCTTCTAATTATGTTTTTTAACTTCTGGATTCCTGAACAATGAGAAAAAAGAGAGGAAGGAGGAGTATAGAAGAGGAAGAGGAAGAAAAGGAATAACAAAGAGAAGGGGAAGAAGAAGAGGGAGAAGAAGCAGGAGGAGGAGAAGGAGAAGAAGAAGAAGTAGAATAAGAAGAAAGAGTAGGGGAAGGAGAAGCAGAAGAAGAGCATAGAAAAGAAAAGCATCACGGTAGACAGAGATTTGTTCGATGTATTGCAATCGACTCGTTCGTCCCCCCACACCTGGCTGGATCCTGAGACCTCAACCCCGTGTGGGGTTAGCTTCTCCTGCTGCCACCAACCCACCAATGCTAACTCCATGGGTGTAAGCAAAACTATCTGCAAATATAGATAACAAAGAATAGAAAATAAAATGAAATAAATAGTATTAGAATTACATGTATTTACTTTGTAAGTTGGGCGAAATAATCTTATGACATAGACGTATGCATGTACATTTACTTCATCAAATGAAATTAAGAACAGACGAATATGAAGCACATGGTAATTCCCAAAAGAATATAACTGATAAACAGCTGGGGAACAGGAATTATTTTTGTAAGGCATTGCATTATCGCTACTTGTAGGCCTACCAACCGAGTGAAAATTGCATTTTAAAACATTATAACTTGACATTCTAATAATAAGCAATAATGTTTAATTTGTGTGTTGTTGCACTTTTCCTAAACTTTTGTTAAGGGGACAACATAAATTTTAGTGGGGAGCTACATAGTCCCATATCATACTTGGCTACGCCATTGTTCGAAACAAAGCAGTTATATCTCTTAAAGATCAAAACAATCCAGTAACAAAGAAGCAATCGCGAATTTCTTCATTCTTCATCTTCTCAGAAATTCACTGATTACTCTTTAATTTATTACTCTTTAGATTGATCAGTAAAGTTCTGAGAAGATAATTTTATCTATCAAGAATAAACCATATTATCGCAATCATTTTTCATGAAAAGAGGTCAGAAAAATTATTCCAACTTTATGAGTGGGCAACAGTGTATGTCAGTGATCATGCGAGAAGAGTTTCCATTTTAAAATAGTGATGGCTTAGGCAACTTGGCCAAGATCATGTGATAACAAAAAGCCTATAATTACATGTCAGTTGATTATACGACCTTTAATTGGAGAGCAAAGGAAGAAAAGGGAAGTGAAAAGTAGTGGAAAAGGAAAGAAAAAAGGAATAGAAGGAAAGGGACGAAAAATTAATGAAAGAAAAAAGAAAGGAAATAAAGAAATGTCAGAAAGAAAAAGGAGAGAGAGAGAGAGAGAGAGAGAGAAAGGGGGCACTTGAGAGCTGAAGTAATATTATAGTGTGTTCTTGCTTTCTCATATAATTATGTTATCGTTTGTTTGTTTCTGTTTTTTCTTCTTCAAAAAATCCCTTGCCCATGCTGGCAGTCAAAGTATTGTACGTGTCTTCCTCAGTTTTGAAAGTATTTTTCTTTCATGATATTGCTTAAGCATAATTATGGTAAAGGGGACTGGTTGGCTTATGAAACGAATGTCTACTGGACTGGGGAGATCATTCAGCCATTTTTGAAAGACGTTCTCCTATAATAGTTTTTTGTGAAATTTTTGTTTGGGCTGCCTGGTTGCTTGTCATTTTTATTTCTCTTTCTTTTATTTCCCTAGTATCTCCCTCTTTAATTCTCTTTTCTCCATCCTATCGTTATGTTTTTTCTCCAGTTTCTTTATTTTTTTCCTCTTTCGATATCGTTTTAATTCTTTCCTCTATCTTTTATCTCTCTTTTCTCATATCCCTCTTCCTCTTTTTTCTCTTTCTTTCTTGGCTTCTTTTTCTGTCATTTCCTTTCTTTAGTTTCCTTCCCTTCATTTACTTTTCACTCATGTAGTTTCCTCCTCCCCCCTCTTTCTCTTTTTCGGCTCCCCTCTCCAATTCCTTTCTGACATTTATTTATTTCCTTTCTTTTCTCTTTCATTCATTTTCGTCCCTTTCCTTCCTTCCTTTCGTTTTTCATTTCCTTTTCCATTACTTTTCATTTCTCTTTTATTAATTCCTTTGCTCTCTAAAGGTCATAAAAATCAACTGACATGTAATAGGCTTTTGATATTTCAATGATAATACAAGCCATGATCTTGACCCAGTGTGAGCCTTAATGGTAACTTCTATGGAAATCTTGGTTTGATTGGCTGCTGAGTGAAGTTGCCATGGTAGTTAACATTGATATGGCAAAGTTATTATCATAATAAGTTATATGCAACGGGCCCCAAAACTTTGAATTTAGGCGGGGGCATATTGGAGACGTAGTAGTTCCATTTGTCTTGTTTAAAGTGAGTGACAGGTAGTCAATTTACAAGTATATGTCTATTAATCACTAAAGGATCTACTTTTTTTTAAAACATAGGTGTATCAACTTTTCTGTTGCTAAATTTTGTGGGGAAAAAGTGTGGTGAATAATATTTTTTTTCTCGTAAAGTTCAGTGCTGGAAGGATGCAGAACATGATGCAGAACCGGAGTTGAGCCCCCTGCTGCAAATTAAAGAGCGCCATCTGCGCCAAATATGCGGAAGATGCTGTCATAGCAACTGCCGTCAATCAGTTCGACTTGATTTGAATGACTTCAGACGAAAAACAGTGAAAAATATTAAATTTTGAATTATTTAGGGGAAATAACCATACACCATGGGTGACCAACAGCGGAAAGTAGTGAATGGTGGGGAGGAGAAGAATTCAGATGATATTGATCGCCTTGAATTGATGTCCACAATCGGTTTCAATGGTAAGTCGTTGCCCGTGGTTTCAGCACCCTGACGTGACCCGGCCCTCGCCGCATAACAGCAGGGCAATGTCAGGGCGCGCTCGGGTGTTGGTGCGCTGCGTTCATGCGCTGTCTGACCTGGGGCGTCGGGGAATGTGAATGAAAGGAAATTCAAATGAAAATCTAATTTGCTACAGTTCCGTTCTCAGATTGTGAGAAGTAATGGTCCAGCTTTTCCATTTTCAATAATCATGCCTGAAACTAAAGCTAAAGCATAAAGCCTAAAGACAAAGTAAAGGCATCGTTTAACAATGAATAACAATGTAAAATCTGAGAGTGAGATGCATGGCCCTACGTCAGTACGTGTTATCTATATTAATAATAGTGTCTGTGGACTGTGATATGGTGTAATATTGAAGCCCTAAAAAAATGCGCTTTAAAATGATCATGAAGTGCCTCAAAAAAAGTAAAAATCTTTGAGTGACCGGTTTTACCATTTGGGTAAAGGAGGCAGCTTTCGGCCGGTGGCAGTTTTCGGTCGGTGGCAGTTTTCGGCTGGTCCGTTGGATGCATGGTAAAATCCCTTTAAAATACATTGCATAATGGTAATAGCATATCACATATCACACACATATAATAACATGCCAGAGTCACTGGAGAACCACATTTGCAATGGAAAATGTATCCTTAAATATCACATTTTAGCAATCTAATCGGTGGTCCCGCTACCCGAAGCTGAAAAATAGAAGTATCTCACCGCATGTATCCTATCACTGCAGTCGGATACTATAGCGCCGTATCTCTGTTTAGTTTAGATTCCAATTTCTGATCACCGCACCTGCTGGTGTAGTTTTCGGCCATGCGGGAGTTTACATGCTCTGGCCGCACGTGCTATATATCAGTGGGCGAACGCACGGAGTGCGCTCCCTATTGACTGTGTACGTACATGCGGCCGAAAACTGCCTCGCTCGGCCGAAAACTACCTCCGAAACACTGAACATGAGAATGAATTACCATGGCAATATTCATTTTACATGTTCACTGTTTCGGAGGTAGAATATTCATGATTTTTGGGGGGATTCTTTTTTTTCTCCATGTAATAATAGTATCGGCTTCATGATTTGAACAAAAAATGATAATAAGTAGGAAATAAAGAGTAAAAAATAGGATTTTGCCTTTTGTCTAATTAGTGGCCCAAAACTTCCTCCTTTACTCTACTCATTTTCCCCAATGGACTGTAGTGTAATCAAAACCATTAGGAAAACAAATTTTTAAATTTATATTTCCAATCATAAATATCTTGATAATCAGACAGGCGATCTGCTTGTAAAAGTCATGGGATTCCTGACTGACCTAAACGCTTATAATAATCATTGCAGAATGAGCTAAATCCAGGATTTGGTTTCAGAATCTGAGACAAAGTTACCCAATCCCTTTAAATTTAAAAGTTAAATTAGTGATTGAAATGATGACGTCTGTGACTGTGTGAGTGTGATGTGTGCATGGCATGGCCATGAGAATGTGCCTGTTCCGATTGTTCATCTCGACATGACTCGTGTTAATTCACACTTCACAGGCAATGCCTTAAATAAGGGCTAGGTGATGATATGAAATATGATAGTGATCACCTAGCCTTCAATATTTTGTCAGTACACTTGGAAAAAACCCATGGTAGACTACATTGTAGTGGTTTACCGTGTGTCTGCAACATATGTGAACAAGCCTTAACAGCTTACGATTAACGGCCTTAAGCCTAAAGCCTAAAGGTAGAATTCAGAAAGTAAGCATGTTAGTGTTACACATCGTTAAGCTTGGAAATTTACTATGGTATCTCACTATGGAAGTGATTAGAATGTTTCATGATGACAAGTCATCTTCTCCCTTTGTGTTTCCATCTTCAGGATCAAGCCAGGGCAGCTTATCAGTTCACCCTGACAGGAATCATATCGTCTATCCCCTTGGCAACACCGTCATCGTTGAAAATATCAACTCTAAGAAACAAGACTTCCTACAGGGTCACACAAACACTGTGACTTGTGTCACCATCTCACGCAGTGGCCGCTTCATAGCATCTGGCCAGCAGACCCACATGGGTTTCAAGGTATGGCGAGTGTTTTGTTTTCATCATCAGATTTTACAAAACATGATCTGGTGATGATTGGTTGGACCCAACAATACTCCTAACACTCTATCTAATATTTTACCCTAAACATAGCATACACGTAAATTTCATTCACAACATAGGCCCCACTCATTTATCTTTGAACCTGAAGCAAATCATCAGCACCAAAATTCCTCAGAGAGATGAAGGGCAGTTTTACTGGCTGAGCTACTGAAATATGACTGCAAATTGCCCCCAAATGTTATTCCAGAAGATGAATATGACAAGGAGTCATGTCATCTATCCCCTTGGCAACACCGTCATCGTTGAGGATATCAACTCTAAGAAAAAAGACTTCCTACAGGGTCACACAAACACTGTGACTTGTGTCTCCATCTCACGCAAAAGACTTCCAGAAGACGAATCTGACATGGAGTTTGGGGGATATTTAGTACCTAAAGTACACACAAGCTTTAAAAGGGACATTGAAATTAAAATTAAAATTAATTTAGCATTTTATTCTTCAATCATTTGCAGGCCATGATCATTATCTGGGACTACGAGAAACGTTCCGTCCACTGCAAGCTAGACCTGCATAAGGTCAAAGTTCAAGACCTGGCCTTCTCACCCAATGACCTCTACCTTATGTCTCTGGGAGGTCAAGACGATGGCGCTATCGTGATCTGGGATGTCAAGAAGAAGGAAGCAGTGTGCGGATCAGAGGCGGCTGTAAAGAGCGCAGGGACTACCTACTGCGTTGCTGCAGCCAACCAGAGCGATTTCTTATTTTTCTCAGGCGGAGAGTGAGTATTTGTACATGCATGGTTGTTCACCACCTCTCAGAGTACTAACTTTAAGTGTAGGACTCACTGAGTGAAGCAATTTGAGCGTTATATTAAATATAAGCCACTTCAGAGATAGAACTTGTACAAATGACCCCCAAATATCCACAGATCCTTTAAACATGAAGACGTCCCACTGTTTCGATTTTTAGAATAATCACTGCCAAAGTTATGATTGTGCTTCATGAATACCTTTTGTTTGCCCTCTTGAAAAGAATACTTCCACCTGTGTATCAAAGAATGTAACGCCAGAGCATAAATGAATAATGATTATATAACTTTCATAAACACGGATCCAGCAGTCGTCTCGTTGGGTTTTACAGTTTTGTACAGATGACCTTTATCTGCCCATGCACTGATAGTATCTCTAAAGTGGCTTAATTCAAATGTCAAACGGTAAGAATATTTGTTTTGTCACGTCTAGGGCACTGGAGATAAGGCCGAAGTTGAGCCTTGACTCGACCTCGAGTCGAAGGTTAGGCATTAGAAATGTCTAAAATCTCAGCTGTTTCCCTAGAACTATGATGTTCTAAGCAGTTTTTCCCATTTCATAAAGTCAGGTGATATGTTATGTGAAAAGTAGAAAGTCAATGGAAAAATACTAAAGTAAGAAAGATCTTACCTACCACTTTACCCTGTGTGTAGTATGTAAAGACATGCCTAGTGATTGTAAACATAACAAGATATGTCTCATTTGACCTTTGACAAGTGACATCATAGGGGCTCGCTGGCTCTCCATGAACTGGCTTATTAAAAATATACCCAAAATTCCCTGCCCTACTCAAATGTCAATACCTGGTGATAGGGGTAACTTTTGGGTATCTAATATCTAGCATGCTATAATTAGATAGTTGAGCATCGGTATCACAGATATCTAATGTTATTACAAGTTCCATTTGACATTGCAATTTAGTTTTAGATGGCCTGTCTGGAATCTTGCCATTGGGAATTGCAAGATCACACCTTCCAATCTATCTAAAAGAATGAAGGATACAGCTCTTGTTTAACTGTTTATTGTGTATCTAGCCTTGCAAAGGATCGAGACAAATGAGGGTCAGATTTACAGATATCTAATGCCCCTTCCATCACTTTGAACATGATATTTCAGGCGTACATTGCGTGTTTGGGATCTGGACGTTGAGAATCGAAAGATCAGGCCTACTGATGTATCATTGGGACAGCTTAAACGAATCGTCAAGTCCATTGTGGTAAGTTTGAAATTTGTACGGAGGCAGTAATATGGAAAATATCAGGCAGAAATGAATAGGCCTTGGGGTGAAATCTCAGTATTATCGATATAATTTACGATATTCTTTCCTACAAGTATGACTTTGCAGATTTCTGAGTGTCGTAATATTTTGCAGTAATGAAGCTAAATATTTTAAGATTTCATGTCACATATGAGGTGATTTGTGAAAATTATGAAAGATTCATAAAGTATAATTTTTTATTTTTTAAGAATGCATGAATGTGAACATAAAATAAATAGTTATTTGGAATAGCTGAAAGAAGAAAAGGCCGATAACTGAAACTTGAAGAAGGAACAAAGATTTTTTTTTGGGGGAATTGCTAGATGCACAGTGAATTTCTAAAACAAAATTCAGCCAGGTCACACCTGGGTCAAGAGTGGCAAATTGATAAAATGCATTGTTTAAGAGCATATGCAGTGGGCAGAGATACAAGCCTCTACCGTTGATCGAGAGTCTGATGAAAGAACTACAATACCTTGGCTTGGTACTGCACTCAATTTGAAATGCCAAAAATTTAGCATCATGTAAAGTATATGTTATCATTATTATAATATAATGATCATCATAATTGATTGCTTGTACAGGTAGCACCTGAGGACGACTACTTTACTGCGCCACCACCACAGGCGACATCCTGAGGATCATTGCCAGCACTAAGATGCTCAGCTGCTATGGTCCCAAGAAGGACCTCTTTGGGATGGGCGTGACTTCACTGGTCCTGGTCAAAGACGGTACCTTTCTCCTCGGGACTGGAGACGGCACCGTGGCCCACGCAAAGTTCATCGATGACAAATTCAAGATCATTAAGTGAGTAGCGTTGCCAATTTGACGGACGTACTCGCTTTTAAGATATCATATTAACCTGTTGACCACTGAATTTTTTAATTCCCGTGGGTTTGATAGAGACTACTAGCAAAATCAAATAGTATACAAATAACGCATGGTAGCGAGTGCATTCAGGGCTAAATAATGCACGATGTTCGAGAAGAGCCCCTGGATATACTGCACCGAGGTCCACAGGACCGAGTGCGGTATATCCAGGTGGCGAGTCGAGCACAGAGTGCATTATTTCGGCCCACAAATGCACGAGCAAACGTGCATTGTTTGTTTTATACAACTTCCCCTCCTACTGAGCTGCCCCCCAAAGCCAATGAATAAATAATTGAATTGTATTCTTATACCTTCACGCTCACGCTTCGGTCTCTCAACCATTGACTAAAAAGTGATCCAAAAAGTTGCAAAGTTAAGTCTGTCCAATTAATACGTGCATCTATTACGCGTATGAAAACCTGCGCACTTGCATCATTGCACGTACACTTCACGCAAACTTTGACATGCCCGATCAGTGCCACTCGCAGTAATGACCTCGACCTCATTATGAGTGCAGGGAATGTGCTATACCAAAAGAATATTGCACTCCGGCGAGTGCAATAGTGCAGTCCACTGAATATCACGTGACCCGATTTGAACCAATCAGATTACAGAACATTCTTGGAAGTTGTATAATATACAAATAACGCACGGTAACAAGTGCATTCAGGGCCAAATAATGCACGATGTGCGAGAAGAGCCCCTGGATATACGCACCGAGGTCCGCAGGACCGAGTGTGGTATATCCTGGTGGCGAGTCGAGCACAGAGTGCATTGTTTTCGGCCCACAAATGCACGAGTAAACGTGCATTGTTTGTTTTATACAACTTCCCCGTCCTACTGAGCTGCCCCCAAAAAGCCAATTAATAAATAATTGAATTGTATTCTTACCTTCACGCTCACGCTTAACCGCTTCGGTCTCTCAACCGTTGACTAAAAGTGATCCAAAACCTTGCAAAGTCTATCCAATTAGTACGCGCATTTATTACGCGTATGAGAACCTGCGCACTTTGCGCGCACTCTATTGTGACGTAATAATCACACCCAAGGCACACTTTTCTTGGCATTGCTGAATTTGATTTGGTATCCGAGCATCATTGCGCCGCACAGACACTTCACGCAAACTTTGACTTTGCCCGGTCATTGACACTGACATTGGTGACCTCATTATGAGTACAGGAAATGTGCTAACCAAAATCACTATCCCTGCACTCCGGCGAGTGCAATAGTGCAGTCCACTGAATGTCACGTGAACTGATTTAAACCAATCAGATTACGGAACATTCTTGGAAGTTGTATAATAAGCAAATAATTACCGTTGGTGAAGGTGATGGGACAAACTATCACTTCCGAGGCGATCTGGATGTAGCTATCTTTCTGAAGCGAAGCTGAGGAAAGATGGCGTATACACTCAGATCGCCGAGGAAGTGATAGTTTGCCATCGCGCCTGAAACCAAAAGGTGATTATTTGCTTTATATTCCACATCGGAAACATTTCACTTCTTCCGTCATTTTAGAGCAACAAGTCATCAATTGACAGCTAGCAAACAGTGTACGATACGATAATACAGTGCATGCAGTATGTTGGTGCGACTATAGTTCGCGCATGACCAAAGTTCGCGTACTAACACTAAAAGTGCTTATAGAGGAGAGCAATTATACGCAGCGCAGTGCTTTGCACTCGGTAGATAGTACTACTATCTACCGAGTGCAACGCACTTTCACTGAAGATAGTAGTACTATCTAGACAGTGTAAAAAACTTTTCTTCTCCCATCAATGATGGGGGAACTATCTTTCATCACGTGATTTACTTTTGACCAATCGTAGAGCAAGGTTCTTAGTATGTGGAATATAATACTAGATAGAGTAATCCCCTTAGCAGCCCACTCAGGAAGCTATTCTGGGATGGTACATAGGTGGGGCGAGTAGCTGCAAGGGGTACGATGAAGTGCAGAAATGGTGTGTGGACAAAGCACTTATCAATGTACACTGTACAGTACCAGTAAATGAATTTTATTTACTTTGATATAGCATATGATTGGATAGAAAGTGAAGTAGAATAGTTCTTTTGTTTTGATGTTCTCAACCCATTGTGTATAGGACCATGTGGTCCCTGTGGAAATAAGACAATTTAGGAGTCAGAGGGTGAAATTGCCATCACTTCTTCATTTGCTAATCCTGTATTTAAGAATTGAATTATCCCTTTGAACTAAGTCTCTTTTTCCTTTATTATCATTGTAGGAAGAAGAAAATTGACAAGGCTGGACACATTACTTCCCTTACTTTAAGAGGACAAGGTCATCAGGTAAGACATCCTTTTTATTAACCCACAGCACTACAGTGTTTCCTTTTAGTGACATTTTTCATTATCTTTTGATCCAGAATGCTAGAAATGCACATTATACATGAGCAGAAAGGGCTAAAATCACATAACATTTTGAGTGTGTTTCCATTGCAGTATGTTATGCTGTTCTCGAGTAAGAGCAATTTGATTGTAACTAA
>CP137673.1:14406646-14553023 GCA_037976565.1 Mesocentrotus franciscanus
AAGATCATGTGATAACAAAGCCTATAATTACATGTCAGTTGATTATGACCTTTAATTGGAGAGCAAAGGAAGAAAAGGGAAGTGAAAAGTAGTGGAAAAGAAAGAAAAAAGGAATAGAAGGAAAGGGACGAAAAATTAATGAAAGAAAAAGAAAGGAAATAAAGAAATGTCAGAAAGAAATAGAGAGAGAGAGAGAGAGAGAGAGAGAAAGGGGGCACTTGAGAGCTGAAGTAATATTATAGTGTGTTCTTGCTTTCTCATATAATTATGTTATCGTTTGTTTGTTTCTGTTTTTTCTTCTTCAAAAAATCCCTTGCCCATGCTGGCAGTCAAAGTATTGTACGTGTCTTCCTCAGTTTTGAAAGTATTTTTCTTTCATGATATTGCTTAAGCATAATTATGGTAAAGGGGACTGGTTGGCTTATGAAACGAATGTCTACTGGACTGGGGAGATCATTCAGCCATTTTGAAAGACGTTCTCCTATAATAGTTTTTTGTGAAATTTTTGTTTGGGCTGCCTGGTTGCTTGTCATTTTTATTTCTCTTTCTTTTATTTCCCTAGTATCTCCCTCTTTAATTCTCTTTTCTCCATCCTATCGTTATGTTTTTTCTCCAGTTTCTTTATTTTTTTCCTCTTTCGATATCGTTTTAATTCTTTCCTCTATCTTTTATCTCTCTTTTCTCATATCCCTCTTCCTCTTTTTTCTCTTTCTTTCTTGGCTTCTTTTTCTGTCATTTCCTTTCTTTAGTTTCCTTCCCTTCATTTACTTTTCACTCATGTAGTTTCCTCCTCCCCCTCTTTTCTTTTTCGGCCCTCTCCAATTCCTTTCTGACATTTATTTATTTCCTTTCTTTTCTCTTTCATTCATTTTTCGTCCCTTTCCTTCCTTCCTTTCGTTTTTCATTTCCTTTTCCATTACTTTTCATTTCTCTTTTATTAATTCCTTTGCTCTCTAAAGGTCATAAAAATCAACTGACATGTAATAGGCTTTTTGATATTTCAATGATAATACAAGCCATGATCTTGACCCAGTGTGAGCCTTAATGGTAACTTCTATGGAAACCTTGGTTTGATTGGCTGCTGAGTGAAGTTGCCATGGTAGTTAACATTGATATGGCAAAGTTATTATCATAATAAGTTATATGCAACGGGCCCCAAAACTTTGAATTTAGGCGGGGGCATATTGGAGACGTAGTAGTTCCATTTGTCTTGTTTAAAGTGAGTGACAGGTAGTCAATTTACAAGTATATGTCTATTAATCACTAAAGGATCTACTTTTTTTAAAACATAGGTGTATCAACTTTTCTGTTGCTAAATTTTGTGGGGAAAAAGTGTGGTGAATAATATTTTTTTTCTCGTAAAGTTCAGTGCTGGAAGGATGCAGAACATGATGCAGAACCGGAGTTGAGCCCCCTGCTGCAAATTAAAGAGCGCCATCTGCGCCAAATATGCGGAAGATGCTGTCATAGCAACTGCCGTCAATCAGTTCGACTTGATTTGAATGACTTCAGACGAAAAACAGTGAAAAATATTAAATTTTGAATTATTTAGGGGAAATAACCATACACCATGGGTGACCAACAGCGGAAAGTAGTGAATGGTGGGGAGGAGAAGAATTCAGATGATATTGATCGCCTTGAATTGATGTCCACAATCGGTTTCAATGGTAAGTCGTTGCCCGTGGTTTCAGCACCCTGACGTGACCCGGCCCTCGCCGCATAACAGCAGGGCAATATCAGGGCGCGCTCGGGTGTTGGTGCGCTGCGTTCATGCGCTGTCTGACCTGGGGCGTCGGGGAATGTGAATGAAAGGAAATTCAAATGAAAATCTAATTTGCTACAGTTCCGTTCTCAGATTGTGAGAAGTAATGGTCCAGCTTTTCCATTTTCAATAATCATGCCTGAAACTAAAGCTAAAGCATAAAGCCTAAAGACAAAGTAAAGGCATCGTTTAACAATGAATAACAATGTAAAATCTGAGAGTGAGATGCATGGCCCTACGTCAGTACGTGTTATCTATATTAATAATAGTGTCTGTGGACTGTGATATGGTGTAATATTGAAGCCCTAAAAATGCGCTTTAAAATGATCATGAAGTGCCTCAAAAAAGTAAAAATCTTTGAGTGACCGGTTTTACCATTTGGGTAAAGGAGGCAGCTTTCCGGTGGCAGTTTTCGGTCGGTGGCAGTTTTCGGCTGGTCCGTTGGATGCATGGTAAAATCCCTTTAAAATACATTGCATAATGGTAATAGCATATCACATATCACACACATATAATAACATGCCAGAGTCACTGGAGAACCACATTTGCAATGGAAAATGTATCCTTAAATATCACATTTTAGCAATCTAATCGGTGGTCCCGCTACCGAAGCTGAAAAATAGAAGTATCTCACCGCATGTATCCTATCACTGCAGTCGGATACTATAGCGCCGTATCTCTGTTTAGTTTAGATTCCAATTTCTGATCACCGCACCTGCTGGTGTAGTTTTCGGCCATGCGGGAGTTTACATGCTCTGGCCGCTGCTATCAGTGGGCGAACGACGAGTGCGCTCCTATTGACTGTGTGTACGTACATGCGGCCGAAAACTGCCTCGCTGCCAAACTACCTCCGAAACACTGAACATGAGAATGAATTACCATGGCAATATTCATTTTACATGTTCACTGTTTCGGAGGTAGAATATTCATGATTTTTGGGGGGATTCTTTTTTTTCTCCATGTAATAATAGTATCGGCTTCATGATTTGAACAAAAAATGATAATAAGTAGGAAATAAAAGAGTAAAAAAATAGGATTTTGCCTTTTGTCTAATTAGTGGCCCAAAACTTCCTCCTTTACTCTACTCATTTTCCCCAATGGACTGTAGTGTAATCAAAACCATTAGGAAAACAAATTTTTAAATTTATATTTCCAATCATAAATATCTTGATAATCAGACAGGCGATCTGCTTGTAAAAGTCATGGGATTCCTGACTGACCTAAACGCTTATAATAATCATTGCAGAATGAGCTAAATCCAGGATTTGGTTTCAGAATCTGAGACAAAGTTACCCAATCCCTTTAAATTTAAAAGTTAAATTAGTGATTGAAATGATGACGTCTGTGACTGTGTGAGTGTGATGTGTGCATGGCATGGCCATGAGAATGTGCCTGTTCCGATTGTTCATCTCGACATGACTCGTGTTAATTCACACTTCACAGGCAATGCCTTAAATAAGGGCTAGGTGATGATATGAAATATGATAGTGATCACCTAGCCTTCAATATTTTGTCAGTACACTTGGAAAAAACCCATGGTAGACTACATTGTAGTGGTTTACCGTGTGTCTGCAACATATGTGAACAAGCCTTAACAGCTTACGATTAACGGCCTTAAGCCTAAAGCCTAAAGGTAGAATTCAGAAAGTAAGCATGTTAGTGTTACACATCGTTAAGCTTGGAAATTTACTATGGTATCTCACTATGGAAGTGATTAGAATGTTTCATGATGACAAGTCATCTTCTCCCTTTGTGTTTCCATCTTCAGGATCAAGCCAGGGCAGCTTATCAGTTCACCCTGACAGGAATCATATCGTCTATCCCCTTGGCAACACCGTCATCGTTGAAAATATCAACTCTAAGAAACAAGACTTCCTACAGGGTCACACAAACACTGTGACTTGTGTCACCATCTCACGCAGTGGCCGCTTCATAGCATCTGGCCAGCAGACCCACATGGGTTTCAAGGTATGGCGAGTGTTTTGTTTTCATCATCAGATTTTACAAAACATGATCTGGTGATGATTGGTTGGACCCAACAATACTCCTAACACTCTATCTAATATTTTACCCTAAACATAGCATACACGTAAATTTCATTCACAACATAGGCCCCACTCATTTATCTTTGAACCTGAAGCAAATCATCAGCACCAAAATTCCTCAGAGAGATGAAGGGCAGTTTTACTGGCTGAGCTACTGAAATATGACTGCAAATTGCCCCCAAATGTTATTCCAGAAGATGAATATGACAAGGAGTCATGTCATCTATCCCCTTAACAACACCGTCATCGTTGAGGATATCAACTCTAAGAAAAAAGACTTCCTACAGGGTCACACAAACACTGTGACTTGTGTCTCCATCTCACGCAAAAGACTTCCAGAAGACGAATCTGACATGGAGTTTGGGGGATATTTAGTACCTAAAGTACACACAAGCTTTAAAAGGGACATTGAAATTAAAATTAAAATTAATTTAGCATTTTATTCTTCAATCATTTGCAGGCCATGATCATTATCTGGGACTACGAAACGTTCCGTCCACTGCAAGCTAGACCTGCATAAGGTCAAAGTTCAAGACCTGGCCTTCTCACCCAATGACCTCTACCTTATGTCTCTGGGAGGTCAAGACGATGGCGCTATCGTGATCTGGGATGTCAAGAAGAAGGAAGCAGTGTGCGGATCAGAGGCGGCTGTAAAGAGCGCAGGGACTACCTACTGCGTTGCTGCAGCCAACCAGAGCGATTTCTTATTTTTCTCAGGCGGAGAGTGAGTATTTGTACATGCATGGTTGTTCACCACCTCTCAGAGTACTAACTTTAAGTGTAGGACTCACTGAGTGAAGCAATTTGAGCGTTATATTAAATATAAGCCACTTCAGAGATAGAACTTGTACAAATGACCCCAAATATCCACAGATCCTTTAAACATGAAGACGTCCCACTGTTTCGATTTTTAGAATAATCACTGCCAAAGTTATGATTGTGCTTCATGAATACCTTTTGTTTGCCCTCTTGAAAAGAATACTTCCACCTGTGTATCAAAGAATGTAACGCCAGAGCATAAATGAATAATGATTATATAACTTTCATAAACACGGATCCAGCAGTCGTCTCGTTGGGTTTTACAGTTTTGTACAGATGACCTTTATCTGCCCATGCACTGATAGTATCTCTAAAGTGGCTTAATTCAAATGTCAAACGGTAAGAATATTTGTTTTGTCACGTCTAGGGCACTGGAGATAAGGCCGAAGTTGAGCCTTGACTCGACCTCGAGTCGAAGGTTAGGCATTAGAAATGTCTAAAATCTCAGCTGTTTCCCTAGAACTATGATGTTCTAAGCAGTTTTTCCCATTTCATAAAGTCAGGTGATATGTTATGTGAAAAGTAGAAAGTCAATGGAAAAATACTAAAGTAAGAAAGATCTTACCTACCACTTTACCCTGTGTGTAGTATGTAAAGACATGCCTAGTGATTGTAAACATAACAAGATATGTCTCATTTGACCTTTGACAAGTGACATCATAGGGGCTCGCTGGCTCTCCATGAACTGGCTTATTAAAAATATACCCAAAATTCCCTGCCCTACTCAAATGTCAATACCTGGTGATAGGGTAACTTTTGGGTATCTAATATCTAGCATGCTATAATTAGATAGTTGAGCATCGGTATCACAGATATCTAATGTTATTACAAGTTCCATTTGACATTGCAATTTAGTTTTAGATGGCCTGTCTGGAATCTTGCCATTGGGAATTGCAAGATCACACCTTCCAATCTATCTAAAAGAATGAAGGATACAGCTCTTGTTTAACTGTTTATTGTGTATCTAGCCTTGCAAAGGATCGAGACAAATGAGGGTCAGATTTACAGATATCTAATGCCCCTTCCATCACTTTGAACATGATATTTCAGGCGTACATTGCGTGTTTGGGATCTGGACGTTGAGAATCGAAAGATCAGGCCTACTGATGTATCATTGGGACAGCTTAAACGAATCGTCAAGTCCATTGTGGTAAGTTTGAAATTTGTACGGAGGCAGTAATATGGAAAATATCAGGCAGAAATGAATAGGCCTTGGGGTGAAATCTCAGTATTATCGATATAATTTACGATATTCTTTCCTACAAGTATGACTTTGCAGATTTCTGAGTGTCGTAATATTTTGCAGTAATGAAGCTAAATATTTTAAGATTTCATGTCACATATGAGGTGATTTGTGAAAATTATGAAAGATTCATAAAGTATAATTTTTTATTTTTTAAGAATGCATGAATGTGAACATAAAATAAATAGTTATTTGGAATAGCTGAAAGAAGAAAAGGCCGATAACTGAAACTTGAAGAAGGAACGATTTTTTTTTGGGGGAATTGCTAGATGCACAGTGAATTTCTAAAACAAAATTCAGCCAGGTCACACCTGGGTCAAGAGTGGCAAATTGATAAAATGCATTGTTTAAGAGCATATGCAGTGGGCAGAGATACAAGCCTCTACCGTTGATCGAGAGTCTGATGAAAGAACTACAATACCTTGGCTTGGTACTGCACTCAATTTGAAATGCCAAAAATTTAGCATCATGTAAAGTATATGTTATCATTATTATAATATAATGATCATCATAATTGATTGCTTGTACAGGTAGCACCTGAGGACGACTACTTCTACTGCGCCACCACCACAGGCGACATCCTGAGGATCATTGCCAGCACTAAGATGCTCAGCTGCTATGGTCCCAAGAAGGACCTCTTTGGGATGGGCGTGACTTCACTGGTCCTGGTCAAAGACGGTACCTTTCTCCTCGGGACTGGAGACGGCACCGTGGCCCACGCAAAGTTCATCGATGACAAATTCAAGATCATTAAGTGAGTAGCGTTGCCAATTTGACGGACGTACTCGCTTTTAAGATATCATATTAACCTGTTGACCACTGAATTTTTTAATTCCCGTGGGTTTGATAGAGACTACTTGCAAAATCAAATAGTATACAAATAACGCACGGTAGCGAGTGCATTCAGGGCCAAATAATGCACGATGTGCGAGAAGAGCCCCTGGATATACTGCACCGAGGTCCACAGGACCGAGTGCGGTATATCCAGGTGGCGAGTCGAGCACAGAGTGCATTATTTCGGCCCACAAATGCACGAGCAAACGTGCATTGTTTGTTTTATACAACTTCCTCCTACTGAGCTGCCCCCCAAAGCCAATGAATAAATAATTGAATTGTATTCTTATACCTTCACGCTCACGCTTCGGTCTCTCAACCATTGACTAAAAAGTGATCCAAAAAGTTGCAAAGTTAAGTCTGTCCAATTAATACGTGCATCTATTACGCGTATGAAAACCTGCGCACTTGCATCATTGCACGTACACTTCACGCAAACTTTGACATGCCCGATCAGTGCCACTCGCAGTAATGACCTCGACCTCATTATGAGTGCAGGGAATGTGCTATACCAAAGAATATTGCACTGGCGAGTGCAATAGTGCAGTCCACTGAATATCACGTGACCCGATTTGAACCAATCAGATTACAGAACATTCTTGGAAGTTGTATAATATACAAATAACGCACGGTAACAAGTGCATTCAGGGCCAAATAATGCACGATGTGCGAGAAGAGCCCCTGGATATACCGCACCGAGGTCCGCAGGACCGAGTGTGGTATATCCTGGTGGCGAGTCGAGCACAGAGTGCATTGTTTTCGGCCCACAAATGCACGAGTAAACGTGCATTGTTTGTTTTATACAACTTCCCCGTCCTACTGAGCTGCCCCCAAAAAGCCAATTAATAAATAATTGAATTGTATTCTTACCTTCACGCTCACGCTTAACCGCTTCGGTCTCTCAACCGTTGACTAAAAGTGATCCAAAACCTTGCAAAGTCTATCCAATTAGTACGCGCATTTATTACGCCAGATGAGAACCTGCGCACTTTGCGCGCACTCTATTGTGACGTAATAATCACACCCAAGGCACACTTTTCTTGGCATTGCTGAATTTGATTTGGTATCCGAGCATCATTGCGCCCACGACACTTCACGCAAACTTTGACTTTGCCCGGTCATTGACACTGACATTGGTGACCTCATTATGAGTACAGGAAATGTGCTAACCAAAATCACTATCCCTGCACTCCGGCGAGTGCAATAGTGCAGTCCACTGAATGTCACGTGAACTGATTTAAACCAATCAGATTACGGAACATTCTTGGAAGTTGTATAATAAGCAAATAATTACCGTTGGTGAAGGTGATGGGACAAACTATCACTTCGAGGCGATCTGGATGTAGCTATCTTTCTGAAGCGAAGCTGAGGAAAGATGGCGTATACACTCAGATCGCCGAGGAAGTGATAGTTTGCCATCGCGCCTGAAACCAAAAGGTGATTATTTGCTTTATATTCCACATCGGAAACATTTCACTTCTTCCGTCATTTTAGAGCAACAAGTCATCAATTGACAGCTAGCAAACAGTGTACGATACGTATACGTACAGTGCATGCAGTATGTTGGTGCGACTATAGTTCGCGCATGACCAAAGTTCGCGCACTAACACTAAAAGTGCTTATAGAGGAGAGCAATTATACGCAGCGTAAAGTGCTTTGCACTCGGTAGATAGTACTACTATCTACCGAGTGCAACGCACTTTCACTGAAGATAGTAGTACTATCTAGACAGTGTAAAAAACTTTTCTTCTCCCATCAATGATGGGGGAACTATCTTTCATCACGTGATTTACTTTTGACCAATCGTAGAGCAAGGTTCTTAGTATGTGGAATATAATACTAGATAGAGTAATCCCCTTAGCAGCCCACTCAGGAAGCTATTCTGGGATGGTACATAGGTGGGGCGAGTAGCTGCAAGGGGTACGATGAAGTGCAGAAATGGTGTGTGGACAAAGCACTTATCAATGTACACTGTACAGTACCAGTAAATGAATTTTATTTACTTTGATATAGCATATGATTGGATAGAAAGTGAAGTAGAATAGTTCTTTCGTTTTGATGTTCTCAACCCATTGTGTATAGGACCATGTGGTCCCTGTGGAAATAAGACAATTTAGGAGTCAGAGGGTGAAATTGCCATCACTTCTTCATTTGCTAATCCTGTATTTAAGAATTGAATTATCCCTTTGAACTAAGTCTCTTTTTCCTTTATTATCATTGTAGGAAGAAGAAAATTGACAAGGCTGGACACATTACTTCCCTTACTTTAAGAGGACAAGGTCATCAGGTAAGACATCCTTTTATTAACCCACAGCACTACAGTGTTTCCTTTTAGTGACATTTTTTCATTATCTTTTGATCCAGAATGCTAGAAATGCACATTATACATGAGCAGAAAGGGCTAAAATCACATAACATTTTGAGTGTGTTTCCATTGCAGTATGTTATGCTGTTCTCGAGTAAGAGCAATTTGATTGTAACTAATCATTAAAGTCTCTAAATTGGCAATGCGGTGTAAAATATAAAATCACTATTTTTGTGTACAAATTGGCAAGTTTTTGATTAAATTTTGCAATTTGAGAATGACTGATGCAGTACATTGTGGAAAGGTTTTTGCCAAGATCAGTGAAGAGAATCAACATGCGTAAACACTGTAAAGGTGGTACGTTGAATAGATATGTTTCTGAGAGTCAGTTCTTTCTGTTGCACTTAAAACTAATTTGCCTGTTTTGTATTTCCTTTTCTTCACAGTTCTTTGTCGGGACGTCCAATTCACATATCTATCGATTCAACTTCTCAGAATTCACCTATGAAATGATCAGAACGTGTCATTATGAAGAGGTCAATGATATCGCCTTCCCAAAGTAAGTTGAATGTACATATACTCACCCTAAAACCAAAACTTCAAGATTTTTTTGAGAAGTCCTGGGCCCCCATCTTATATCAGAGTTGCAATTGCTTCAAATCAATTGCAAGTTTTCCAATCAATTGCAAACAAAATCCTATATCCGTAGTACAGAGTTGTGATTGATATCAAGTCGCAACAATATGAATCATATGAATCGTAGCTCTTTATAGATGGGTTCCAGGTTTGCGTTGATGCGTCATATTTACAGTAAATACACAAAAAGACATGAAATAAAGTTATAAATTGTACATTAATTTACATAAATTATAGTCATTCAATAACGACTAAAAACAAGAACGTGACTTAATGTAAATTAGTTATTATTATTATCATTATTATTATTAACATAATTCCATTGTCTCGTTCTGTGTACCAGAGGTTGCTCTGAGCTCTTTGTGACAAGTTCAAAGAATGACATCAGGGTTTGGGAGACAGCCTCCTGTAAAGAGCTCATGCGTATCAACGTCCCGAACATGGAGTGCCATGCTGTCTGCATCATGCCTGATGGAAAGAGCATCGTTTCTGGTAAGACTCCTGCCAAAAGGCTTTTGTGACATTTTTTTTTAATTTTTAAAAAGAACCTGATATTTCAGAGATTTAGCAAGATAAACTTGTGAAACATGATTGGTAAACAGTTGATAAGAGGTTTGGCAATTGTGCATGGGTAATGATAGGCAAAAAACATCTTGTTTATGAGGGCTACTTGCTCAAATATTTAATGCAACCTCAAAATTTGATTGAATTGTGGCTTTAAAATGCATGATGCAATTTTGTCAAGAGCTTGGGACCATATTGCCTTCAGCTCCTATCTCTGTTATTTTTGCTGTGTAATTTTTTCAAACATTTATGAAATGATGGTGGTGATGTTGATTGAGTTCTGTAAAATGGTGATGAACATTCAAATTTGGATGATATTGTGGGGTCTCACCGTCTGGGGCAATTATGAATACTGTAGAGAGTCTGCCTCGTCACCGACAGAGGGTGAGCAAGGAGTATGGTACTGCCAACGTTACTAGCTAAAAACAAATAGAGTTTGTAGACAGGACTCGGATCATACCAACTGTTCGGCATGACCTTTGTCGGTCAATTGATGAAGTGGTTTTGCAATCTTTGCAAAACCGTCTTCAAAATGCCTCTCTTACACAGTCGTCAATTTCAATCGTGTGCTTTCATTAAAACAAATTCATGTCCACTCAGGTAGCGAATCAGAATTTTATGACCCTGCACTGCTGTTGATCCTAATGATAATGCATGGTAGTGATGATGGTCATAATATTGATTAGGATGATGATGCTGCTGGTGGTCGTAGTGATGTCACTGGTGGTAGTGATGTTGATGATAATGCCGATGATGACAGAGAATGATAAGCCTGATTAAGATACTAATCTAGATAATCTCTCTTCAAATCATCTTCACCCCTCCTTTCTTCTCTCTACCCCAGCATGGAATGATAACAAGATTCGTAGTTTCCTGCCCCAGTCTGGGAAGCTGTTGTATGAGATTGCCGATGCCCATAATAAAGCAGTGACAGCCCTGGCAGTCACCAGTAATAACAAACGTATCATCAGTGGAGGAGGAGAGGGTCAAGTAAGAAGACATTTTTAATACTTCAATCTATGTGCTTTCTCAAATGGGTTAGGTATGCTATTCTGATAATCATATCCGATGGTTATTCTTTTTGAAAAATATCAAAGGTAGTATTCTGAAAATCATGTGAGAATTTATGCCATCATTGCTTTCTAATATACGATCAGGGCTGCATGGTTTCTGAAAATTTGAGGAAGAAAAACTTAAGAACAGAAGAATACAACCTGGATCTTTACAATAAAACAACAGTAGTCAGGTTTCCTTTCCTCTCATTTTCTTTCTCTACCCCCCATGACTCATGCTCTCCAAGCTATGTGACTGCTTTACAGATTCTCAATTCTTTTCTTTTGATAGGTGCGTGTATGGGATATTTTCCCTAGAGAGCAGAAACTCCGCCAGACCTTGAAAGAGCACAAGGGCGTGGTAGCCTTTGTCAGAGTCAACCATTCTGACACAGAGTGTGTTAGCGCCAGCACCGATGGCACCTGCATCATCTGGGATCTTCAGTAAGTCCAAAGACAACTGTGCACCTCACCACTCGATTTTGACTAGATTTTGGGAGGAATGCCATAATGATACTATTCCATATAGTGCATATCGCTTTAGGATATAAAATCCCAATGGGCTTCTACAGATCTTTGGAAATTTTTATTGCAGCTTTAGCTCCCGCAACCATTATTTGCACATAGTCCATTCTAAGGAATAATCCTAGCAGATAACCAAAATACTACACCTGGGTTGAGTGTTGCAAATGTAGATTAATGTCTAGGACTTTAGTGGAATGGCATGGACTGGAACCCTGTACCCTGTGATTCGTAGTCTGGGACTTATCCACTAGACCGTGACACTTCTACAATTGGACTGGATATGAATATATAAAGATATGATCAATGTCCATACGAATGGTAATATTGAAGTTGCGGGGTATATGATGAGTGTTCCAGTCAGAGAAACAGACCAATCGGAATAGTAGTTATGTGAGACTGGTCTCTCAACTGCCTCATGATTTGTAGCTGATTGGACGTTAGACATGAACGTTTCAAATACATTGCTCTTTAGATGTCACTATTCATATGACCTTTGGGATGTACAGGAGATCCAAAGTTTCAACTTTTGTAAAATTTTGTATCAAATCCTATCACCATTTCTTTCCAAATCAGTCTTGGATGGTTCATAAGGTGTGCTGTGTCTTTTAAATTAGATTTGCAGTAAGAAACAGAGTGAGAATAGGTCATACAAAGCAAGTGTGCAAGAGATAGAGGACAAGCATTGAATTGTTGTAATTAGTCAGTTACATATCTATCATTGAAAATATGGTCGAGTATGTCAGTTTTTAAATGTTCATTCATACTTGATGCCTCTTTAAGATGGTTCATCAAGGATGCCTTTTTAATCTTATTTTACCTCAGGAGTATTGGGCCAGTCCTAGGTATTTTCCATACTTTACCAAGTATTATTGATTCGCACAATGGAATTGTGAACATGAATCGACATAAAAAATATAATTTTAGTTGAAATTTTTTCTGATCCAAGCTCTAGTAGATTTATCAGTTTGATACAGTCATCAGATATACAGTTGATAAGGTATGGGACAAAAAAAAATTACACTTGCCCAAATAACTTTTCTGCGTCTTTTTCCCTGCAGTAAATTTGTACGGAGCCAGGTTGTGTTTGCCAACACCTTGTTCAGGTGTGTGTGCTACAGTGCTGAGCAGAGCCAGATCATTACATGTGGTACAGACAGGAAGGTAAGAATTTGGAATTTACAAACCTGGGTAGAGAGAAGGAAAGACTATAAAATGCCATGCAAAGTCTAACATACAAATACTGCATATGCTATCTGCATTTCAGGCATGAAGCTAGCCTCATTTGCTGATCCCTAAATTATGAATTCAAGACAGTTGCCCTTGTTTTGTGTTGCCAGTTTGAAGAAGTGCTGATTAGTTTAAACCTTTAGCAATGCCTGCCCTGAATGGGATAAATGAAACCTTGAGAAATGCCTGTCTTGAATGGGATAAATTATTCACGTTCCCTCCTTTACCTCGTCTTGATTTCAGATTGCATACTGGCAGGCCGGGGATTCTAGCCAGATCCGTGAGGTGGAAGGGTCTAAAGGAGGCGCCATCAATGCCATGGACATGTCCAGTGATGGCCATAACTTTGTGACCGGTGGTGATGATGCTCTTATCAAGGTACAGTCTCATCACAACATTTTTTATCATCTTTAGGAATAAGATTTATCTGTGGAAAGAGCACTATTATAACAAGATCCCTGATATATAGCAAATTAATTTAGCTGGTCCCAGCTCTATACATTCTTTTGTATTTGTTTTACCCCTCTAAAACAAGTTAACTGATATAATAAGGTAATTTTCACGGTCCCAAAGTGCTTGTTATAACAAGTTTCTATTGAACCTGTCACGGTATTGATGTCCATGAGTGAGACACGTACCGGCAGACTGATGTTAGCTGCCAGATTTCTGATCGCCGCAACATGTCATTTTGGTAATTGCTGCGTTCTGAAATGTCAGGCAACTAGTATGCGCCCCCATTTCTGTTCATTTTGTTGGGTGTTCTTTTAATCCAGATGGCTTAGGCCAGTCCTGGCTCTCTTTACAAGAAAATATTAATATGGCCAATTTTCAGGGAAATATGCCAAGTTTCTTTTTAGTGACTTAAACAGTAGGAATCGTTGTGATACATGCTATTACATGCTAATTGTCTTCTCCGTTTCTGCAGGTATGGGATTATGTAAATGGTGTCGTAACCAGCATTGGTGTCGGACACTGCAGCGAAATCAAGCGTCTGCGCATCTGCCCTCATCAAAAGTACATCATCAGTGTCAGCAAAGATGGTGCTATCTTTCGCTGGAAGTATCCCTCCAATTGCAGTCTTTGAAGATTGAAGATTGCAGCACAAATTTGATCCTTTTGTAGGTAGTGCTGAATATAGGGTACTGTGAAAAGGGATTCAGGTATCATAGTTCTATAGAGGAGTAAGGAAAGAGTTCAAGATACGTTTTTTTTCCCAGTATGTGACAATTTACCCCTGCCAGCTTTTTGAGACTTGTGTTTATATCCTTTTCTGTCATTGCCAGACAGAAAATTACAGATGAATTATAAAGATAGTTTCAGACACTAAAATGGAATCAATTTCCGGAAACTGTCAAATGGCTATGATTCTAAAACACGGACAGATTTGAGAGAGAGAACTTGTGATACTCTAATAAAGGAAGCTGTTATCACCTCCTGTTATGTAATATGGCTGCCAAATGCCAATCATTCTTGTTGTAGAAGAATGATCCTATTTTTGGCCTTTAAACTTATGTACTGAATCCTAGATTCTTCTCTTTTTCTGAAAAATTCTGTGCAAAAAGTATACAAAATACAAAAGGTTGGCAGGTATGATATTGTAATGGGGAAAATATTTTGGTTTGAATAACAAGAAAAAAGATTTTTTTTTTTTTTCATGTGCAGATTTGTCTAGGTTGTTGATTTGGCTTTCTTTTGTAACTCAATGGATGAGACATGCATATGTGTACATGTAGTTTGTGTTATCCATTATGCTTATTGTGAAGTGAAACCTAGAGGGAGAAATTGAGAAAAATTACTTTCACATACCGTTTATCTACAGACTATGCTACATAGACTGGAAGTTGATTCAAAGCAAAGCAAACCTTTCTCTTTAAACATTTTCTGTCTTTATTCTTTTTCCACTTATCTATGCTTAGAATAGGATCATCTGCATGTGCACCGCCTCGACTCACAAACTAGTATATGAATTAATTGCATACAGACCCCCTTATAAGTTGTAATGAAATGTTTCTTTTAGATATTAAAATAAAACAATCGTTCTGACCCAAAAATATTTGAAACCTTGATAACAAATGAAATTATATAACTGATTTGTACCAGACTTTGGAAAGAGATATTTGACGGGGCAATATGAATGATCCGTCCAGCCATAAATTTATTTATGTCGCCCTCCTGATATTTCTGCTTGATTTTGCACCTTGATTCAGTCCCATCATGTTGACCAAGTGACACAGAGTTGTTCCTTTTGATTAAGATATAAAAGTGCCTCGTAATTTATTTCATTCCAGACTTAAATTTTGTGCTAAGAATATGAGCCATGTCTATTGTTTATTTTTAAAGATATGCTGAAAGAGAGAGAATATTGAAAATTGTATTCTATGTATACTATTATTCATTAAAAAAAAAATTTGACATATCATTTTGAGGTTTGTCACAAAAAGCAAAAAGTAGCGTCTTCATATTGTTAATGAAATTTTGTTTACATAATTCTGAGAGTTAGTATATTAGCACTCTAGTACCGTATAACACATTGTAAACTTAATGGACTTTGATGGAGGTACAAATAGTTTATTAATCTGTAGCAAAATCAAAGAAATAACTTGGTGGTTATACTTCAATGTAACCCAATAGAAACCATAAAAAACATTCCTAGCTCAATCTTAATTTGAAGTTACTGTTGTATATATATCATTCTAAATATATGAATCATAGATTTTTCGTTCTAATTTAGAATACTTGTATGAATTCAATTGTCTATTTACATGAACGCATTCTACAAATAGAATACTTGCATGAATTCAATTATCTATTTACATAAACACATTCTACATATACATTACATGTACATTTACTGAACTTTTGTGTGAACTTCTGTAACAAAGTGTACCTATGACCTGTTTGTAAGATAAATGAATTGCACATATTATGACAGATTTAATAAATGAAAACTTTTGTTTTATGGACCTGAATGCATTTGTTAGTTGTCTTTATTACATCAATTTTGCTGTTGAAATCTATGGAAAGGTACTGTCTATAGCATTTTATGTCTATCATTGAACATCGGCCCCAATTGTTTTTAACAAGGAAAGGAAAGAGACATCATATACATGTATACAAAAGGATGGGAACTATTCTCTCTCTCTCTCTAAAAAAAAAAGGGTAATATTTGATTTTTTTTTCACAATGTTTCTCCTAGGTGATAATCATCTTGTTTTCATACAATTACATAATACAGTTTAAATCCATGCACAAGTCCAGAACAATAATTTAAAAAAATAAATGAAAATGAGTGTATATAAACACATGCTCTGGTGACAACCTTGCAACAACCCTTTCTCTTGTTGTAACCCTGTATCCACATTTAATCTGCACATTATACCCAACCCCGACAACAACAACAAACAACAGCAGCAACAACAATGACCCCTTACCCTACATCATTCACAATATCAAGCCTGGAGAAATGTCAACCCAATTGTTGGACTACTGCTACATGTATACACTCAAATATTTATAACTGACACACAAATATTTACAATAAGTGCTTTATTATCATTTCAAATATACATAAATGCTTCCACAAAACGGATCAAAGAAATATAACAAAAAAGGTATCTATGATGAAATGATAAATGATTATCTAATCAAATTTGAATTATCACTTAAATTTTGCTTATAAAAGTGAGTTGCAATGGTACAAGTGAACATGGCTATAAAATATTACATGATTTCAAAATGGGGGAAATTCATGTATCATTTTGGAAACCTAAACATCCATCATAGAGGTGTCCAGAAGAACAGCAGATAGATAAACAAATCATTAATTTCATATCTTCTGTTAAGAGCAAGAAGGACATTGACTTTTAATATAGCACTTTACAAAGAGACAACATCCTTCTGGCTCTCAGCCAATCTGGACCCTGTCTTATAAAGAGTTGCGATTGATCCAAATCGATCGCAAGTTTGCAGTCCCCTATCTCTTATGTACATGTACATGTACATATATGTAGTTGTGATTGATGTCAATCGCAAATAAGTTGCGATTAATATCAACTCTTATTCGACAGGGCCTAGGTGTACAGTTATACATACAAGAAAAGAGGAATGAAATACATGTACAGTCAAACCTGTCTATAGCGACCGCCCAAGGGAAACACAAAAAGTGGTCTTTGTAGACAGGTGGTCTTTGTAGACAGGTTCCTTTATTACAAGTTTCAATGAGAAACCATTTTCAAGGGAAACGAAAAATGTGGTCTTTGTAGACAGGTGGTCACTAAAGCAGGTTTGACTGTATATTAAAGTATGAAATAAGAGACATGAATCATTCAGCATATATGTTAATTTTACATAGTGGATGAAAAATTCATAATCGTGCATTATACAATACTGTTCAGGATGTCTTTAATCTGTCAAAATATTTATTCTGAACAAGTTACTGTAATTCTGTAACAAAATATATTGACATAATAAATCCAGTCATGGAATGAGAATAAGAAGTTGTTTGCATCATTTTCATGACATGATTTTAGCTTGTCCATTTAGTTACAGAACTATGGTAGCTTTTACAGGATAAGGAACTTTACATCGAAGGACTAAATCTACCCGCCTGAACCTAGACTCGAGTTGGTACACGTTTATGAAAACCGGCCAATATCATTATAGTTTATCTCATTTGCAATTTGCAAATGTGTTTACATCCCATGTCTGCACTATAATATCAGCATGCATGAAGCATTTATCAAACAAGTAGTTGACAAAAATAAAGGTCTATATTGTGTTCCAAAACCATGATTTTCCTGTAATGCCCAAGATGATGTTCAGATATCCCTTAGTTCAACACTCTGTATATAAGCTCAATATGAGGCGTTTTATATGGACTGATCTATAAGACAGTGTAGCCTGTTGTTGCCCATGGATGTTACAACAAAGGGATGTCAGAACATAGTGATGGCATTGCAAAACCAATGGGAAATCATCCATTAAATATAAATTATTTGGTCCAATCAAATGTCATTGAAACATGAGGACTTCTCCTCCTATTCTACAAACCTTAAAGACAGAGAAACAAAGTGAGAGACATTACAAACATACCATTTTATCTTGATGCTTTAATACCACATATGACACACACCTGTCCATCAAGTGGTAGGCCCAAATTCAAACAATACGTGTACTCAAACAGTTCAAATGATAACAACTTTATCCATTTACTGTAAAGTCAGAAACTTGTGCAACATGCTATTTTTAAAGATTTTTAAACAATGGCCATTTTCACAGCAAAAAAAAAAAAAAAAAAATCGCACATTGAAGAAATACAGTGATGTATCAGTGTGATTTAATGGTTACGTGGCATGAACATTTCACAAGTCTGAACCATTCGCAAAATTTGCGAACATTTCATGCAAGGGACAGCAAATGCAGTATTGAATAGTTATTTTATGTATGATTGCAATATCTCAGTCTCTGTTGTGTGTGTAGAGTATCAACCCCATGCCTCACTGGTGCAGTAGTGCAGTATAAGCCTGCCATCACTACCATAACACTGCAAGAAAGATTAAGAAATAAGATCATAAGATCAAAAGAGAAAAATGGACTGAGTGAAAGTCACAAGAAGAGAGAGACAGAGACACAGAGAGAGAGAGAGAGAGAGTGAGCTAGAGCTCACTAGACAGACAGGCAGATAGATAGGAAATATAGAGAAGGGCAGTTTCTTCAAAAACCGTTCATTTCATATCGAAAACAATTTTGATCATGATGTGTCAAAATGATAGATGAGTGTCGGTCTTACATTTAACAACTAAATTATTCACACCCTTACCAAGTTTTATAAGTTTTTAAGTATGTGAAAAATTGATTTGTCCAAATTTATGTTTCTTGAGAGTTTATTAAAGCTTACATCTAATAGTATTCAAAAGAGGCCCTGATTCAAACAGTCCACCTTTCATTCTTGAGTTACGAAAAACACCCCCAAAACATCAAATTTACAAGGGGTATGAATAATTCAGTTGTTGAATGTAATTTCTTTTTTCTTCAATAAAACATGTAAAGATGCTCAATGTTCCCTTGTTTTCATTTTTTTTTAAATCAGCCCATGCAGATTTAGTTTCAAACTGTTTCATAGCTTAAAGATATAGAATCTACCAGTATTGAAGTCCAGTTGATAAATTTTGGGTCTGAGTCTACAGATAAACGAAACCAGGACATTTGTTTTACATTATGACTCCATGCAGATGCGTGGTCTAAATCCCCGGCAACTTGAATTTGACTCGAGTCTGCAGTTGACTTTTGAACAGGAATATGCAGACTTCGGCCTTTCTTTCTGCTCTACGTTCCAATACTCGCAAGATCTCAGTACACATCCAGATACAAAATCTACTGTATCAATTAAAATTTAAAATCTTTTTTTTTCTCTTCACTTTGTGTAAAAAGAGTCAACTTGCCTTGCAGCATCCCAGGGGGGTTAACAGTTCATTGGTACTAACAAAGCATTTGGAACTTCAAAGAGTGCATTACTTATTAATTACTCTTGTCTGTACCATTCTCAGAAATAGTTTACCTTCGGTATAATCACCAAGTGCATTATTGGCAAGATACAAGATCACTTGATACACAAGTGTACGTGAAAATATTTCTCAAAAGCTGTTCTTTGCCAAATTTTCCAAAAATGTCAAACAGACATAAAATACTTAGAGAGTGCACAAAGTATCATTTGCATTTAAAACTATCTGATCTTAATCTTCTGTTTATGTGATTTTTCTGCTAGAGCCCTTCTGCCAGACACACAGCATATTTCATTGATGTATACCCAGACATTGTGGCCGAATTCACAAAGGAGGTTTGTAGACAAACCTAGGTTTGTGTGCGTCATATGACGCGTTTTGACGAGTTTCAGACCAAGGTTCAGACAAACCTTGGTCTGAAATGCATCGAAACGCGTCATATGACGCACATAAACCTAGGTTTGTTGACAAACCTCCATTGTGAATTCGGGCCTGTGTGTCCGGACAGGTTGTGTATCCAGACAGTTGATTTAAAACAGCAATTTAAAGCAGTTTACAGCAATATTTCATTAATTTTGATTTCTGTTGGACAATATCATAAAGAACAAATATTCATGATGGTTAGTGCTTTTTGATTAATATTTTTCATTAAATCCACAGGCAAAAGAGAAGGCATTAATGATTGTAAAGTGTCTGAACACCCAACTCCCCATCATACTTACCTCAAAGAGATTTCTTATTTCTTGATCTGGTGCTGGCGCAAAAGCTTGATTCACATACAAGAACTAAAAGATAGGGAAAGAAGAGATTAATGGGTATATATCTTTAAATAAACATTATAAACAGAAAGGATATTCATATAGTGTCCTACTCCAATTTTTTTCTTCTTCCAAATATGTAAAATTGTGACAATGAGCCTTTTCATTATGGGCTAAAAAACAAAAGAATCATTAGATTTAAAGAAAATTGCAATGGCAATGCCTTCCTTTGTAAGTTGAATTCATGTGAAAGGCATGCCTTGCTATGTCTGAAAATAAAAATTACTTTCAGGCAGTTTAAAATGCTTATTAAAGTTTATTAAAGGTAGTGAATAGTGATAGGGTTGATAAAGATGTAACTTGTAAGTACATAAAGCTGCTTTACCATAACAAGTATTTTTCTGTGATTTAATGCACAACCAAGTTTACCAACATCAAGGTCTTAGAAGCACATGACTTACTAATGACTGTGAAGGATCACATTTCAGGTATTTATGGATGAAGTCAATGACCCATGCGACCTTCTTGTTTGGGTCAACAGCCCATTTCTTCTTCTTCATGATCGGTGCACTACCTGTTGCCTTGAGTAGAATATCAACTGTAAGGATGAAGAAGTAGATTTAAGAAAATTATACTTCTAACTGACTAAGCACAAATTAAGTACATGAAACTTTCATTACATTTGTGTTGATGCACTTTCGTGATAAAATTGACACTACCGTAGGTCTAATTCTATTGAGATTGAATAAAAAGAATGCCACCTTCTATCATCATCATATTCATAATCATAACCATCGTGACATCAATCATCATCATCATTTATTAATTAAAGTCAGCATTTTCCTCTTACGAGGGGTTTAATGCCGACTTTGTAGTTGTACAGTGGCGTTTGAGAATTAAAATTTTTTCCTACACACAAAAGATGATAATATAACATAGCAGTATATGCTGCTATGAGTATGAGTATGACTCTATGACTGAGTGCTCTCTTGTCTTTAGAATTAGAGTCTTCAGACACTTAATTTGGGCCATAATTTAGACTCATTTGTAAGTTTGTATTAATAATAGTCTAATATCTACCTATTTTTCTTGGCCCCTGCAAAATGCTTTTTATGGTCCTCTTCTGATATTAACAAAATGTTTGAGAAAATATATAATAAAACGAACAACAAATGCGACGAAATAGGTTTATTAACGCAGAATTCAAATTAAAGTTAAGCGTTGTCTGGACTAGTCACTAGGCTATTTCTAACTAACAACATGAACAAGAACACATGGGACTACTATGTCCGGAAGAGAGTATAATTATTTACCCTTATCAATTTTCTTTTTGACCACATCCCCTTCCTTAGTTTGTTTACTGGTCTGTTCATTCTGTGTTCCAGGATCAGCTGTTTCATCTCCAGCTCCAGTCGTTCCCTGTGCTTCTGCCATTTATTGGTAATTTAGGAAAAAATATCGACTTCTCACTAAGCTTGAGCCAAGTTGACTTGAGGATGAGAACTCCGTCGATATCGATATCAAATACAATCGTTTAATCGGCTCCGAGCTGAAACGTCGTCGGTTTTGAGTTGAAAACTTAACTTCCGTTCAGAAAAAAAAACAATTTCTTTGACTTTTTAAGCTTCATGTGGAGTAACAACTATGCTTATCAAGGAATACCGTATATGCATGCCTCTGAGCGTGGAAGAGGTGAGTTTTATAGCTTCATACATCAGTTAAATTAGTTTTTGAAGTAGCTTTGTGTGGGTCTCTTAAAATGTCGTTATCAAGAAAAAGTCACGAACGACACGGTCTGCTGACCTAAGCCCACAGTTCTGGCGCAGGTGGATGCGAAGTTTCGCAGCCCTCGCGACTCCTACTTACTTTTGTGAAGTAGCTAGGCCTAGAGCTAGAGCCTAGTAGTAGTACTATACTAGACGGCTAGAGATAATTAGCGCTAGGGACAAGAGTATCAATGAAAACAGCCATGAAAGGCATGATGAGTGTTTGATCACTTTATCAGGAGACTGGTAAACAAATTCTACATTTGCAGTTTTTTGCACAATTAGGCCTAGTTCTACTGTTAATTGTTATGTCAGTCAGGCGCTAGTGCACTTTCGCAGCAGTCAAGTCGAGCCTAGTTTCAGCCAAGGCCAGGGGTGACGGTGGGGTGCACTTTTGCAATCATTTATTCCAGAGGCAGATGACAGTCCTCTTTTCTCGAAACTAACAGCGCGGCGAGAAGGTCATATTCATAACTTTGTCTGCTAACTACGGAGATGTCTCTGATTTTCCTAAACCATTTCATGAAAAAGCTTACTGGCTAGACAATAGACATCTCATGAAAAAGGGGCCCACTTCGTGCGAAAATTTGAAAATCGTGCCGGTCGATTTTTCGCTCAGTGGGGGGGGCGTAATTTTTTCCCACCGCAATTTCAATAAACACGCTTGCGAAGAGTCTAGCTACATGTAGACCGAAAGCTTCAGTCTCTGATATTGACGGTTGTTCCGTTGAGATTGCATCTGGCTCCTCTGACCGCCTTTATACATAGACTGAAGAACGTCCTATGGGGACTGTACGGGAGGAATGGTTCGGTTCGGCCGGACCGCGATGAATGAGATATGCATCGAGATTTTTCACTCTTTACGTCTTCATATATCCAATTTGGCTGCAATATTACACTGAATATTATTTAAGATGAAAAGTAACACAGAAATATCTACTTTGACTTACGATAGCTTGCTCATTTAGATCCTATATTAATGATTAATCCGAGAAAGTCTTGTAGTCAACAAGATTTGTTGTCAGCCATCTTGGTTTAAGTTGATGAATATTCATTTTTTCTTTTCGAACGTCCAATAGCTACGTATGAGTCAGCCCGGCTTGAGCCGGTGATGTTTGAATATTCATAAGCCCAATATCAAACACGTGCTCTGATTGGCCATTGGGCTTGTTTTGGTCGGTTGACCCAGAAATATATCGGGCGGGTCATGTCATAGATTACCAGTTCGAATGCATACCGTTTCCTTGGTTCTGAGATAAAAATTGGATAATTCATACAGAATACGTAAGTCCGTAAATTTTGCATTGAGAAATAAGTCGTTAAAAAATTGATAACTGTACATAGGAGAAAAATAGACATAGTATTTTTGTATCTGATTTATAAATCAGAAAATTAGATCTAAATAAAGAAAATCGGGGGAGAAACTTGGTGCGGCATTTGGCTGCTCCAATCGGCTCAATCTCTCCGCATAGTGCAAGGCGTACGGGGTGCCGTCTGTGTATGGGGAATGTCAACAAATGTCAGTTTTATTAAAGAATGACCCATACCAGACGGTTATTTCTGTCTAAGCTACATGTAGCTACGAAAGCTTGGACAGAGGTCACAAACAATTATACTTTGATTATTTCTTGCTTTCCCTCACTATTTATAAAGGCAAAAAATAAAACTGAATAATTACTGAGATTCGAACCCACAACTCCAACGTTTTGTTATACTATCCTTACCGATTGAGCCAACGATGTGTTGATGGAAGGTCGATTTGCATGATTATTATAACCCTATTGGTCACCCTAACGGTTACCATGTGCGCATGTGAGGTTTAGTTAGCTAGCTAGACTCTTCGCGAGCGCGTTTATTGAAAAATAGAGCCGCAAATGCGGTGGGAAAAAAAATTAAGCGGGGGTAGTGAGCACAATTTTTTTTTTTTTTGGCACCCAAATTTTTTTCCACCGCCACCCCCTTGGGCGCCAGGGGAGGGGGCCTATCTTTTTCTCAAAAAAGGGTGTTTTTACCAGTTTTTTTGCTAGAGGGGCCCGGGCCTCGGCCCCTGGATCCACCACTGCTACTAGTATTAGTATTACTAGTGGTAAGAAGAGGAGCAGAAAGCGAGACTGTGTCTGTAGGCTTAGACTTAGTTGAAATTCCTGTTCTAGGACAATTACCCCAGGACAGTTGCCCCCCCCCCGGCCAATTACCAGCTGGAAAATTACCCCCTAGGACAATAACCCCCGAGGACAATTTTCCCCCGGAAAAAAAGTGCTGTTATTAAAATCAACTCTCGTTATCAGGGTAGACTCCCCTTTAATGAACAGGGGGATGGTAATTGTCCTAGGGGTGATTTTTCTGGGTTGATTGTCCTGATACAGGTGTATGTAAATTCCACCTCATTTAAAAAAAAAGGGAATTTTAGGACAGTTTTGTATTTGTGATGGGTACATGTATCTTGCCTGCTAAGCAAGGCAGATTACCCATATTTTTTTTTAATGTGTTTTTAGTATTTCATTATCTGTAAAAAGCACGTAGAGACTGTCTTTCGTATAAAGTGCTATATAATTCCAGATTATTATTATTATTATTATAATTTTTTAATGACAATGTGGAAATAAATATGTAGAATCAGTTTAGTTCAGTAAAAAACAAGCCATAATAGATAAAGAGGGATAAATCCCTGTTTACATTTACTGTACTGTAAGTGAATGTGTAGAAAGATCATAGAGTCTAGAGGAAGGATTTCTCGTCCTCTTTGCCAGCCATAGTCTACCCAGGGAGGTGGGAGTTACACCTCCCTGGTCTACCCAATAATAACATGTGATGGTGCTACATATCGACTAAAAATCGACATAGAGATATAACTCCTTTATAGTCAGGATGTTGTCCTTAATCTTAGCAAAGAGGGTTTTGTGAAACGCGTAGCGGACAAGTAGCTTACTGGAATAATTGCGCTGATTTAGTCAATGAGCAATTCTAAGGATCAAAAACCAAAGATCGGAACAACCCCATGCATCATTTATTACGTATGCATGCACAAACTTTTTTAATGAATAAATATGAATAAATAGACGCGAATTAGCAGGCACTGCAGATTTACCTGCTAATAAGTACATGTATGTTGTTCTTCACCTTTTGCCCTGACAATCAGATATGTTTGCTATTAAAGTTGACACAAATGTTTCAATGCTTTGGCAGAGCTGTAATTTTGTTTTTGAGTTATAATTAGTTAGTAATTCTGATCGTTGAATATATAAAACATTAAAACATAAAGTTATTTTTTTTTAAAACCTGTTAAATTCATGTACCTGTACATTTGACACCCACCAATTTTTACTGTCTCAAAAAGTGCTGGTATAGATGACTAGATGTGCACTTTTTAGAGTACAGCACAATGGCAGATATGATATCATGGTAGTTTCAGTGGAACTTTTACTACAAAGAGATGATAAATATATTCATACATTGTAAGCCTTTTAGATAAAGAAGGATACAAACCATATTTGATGGGAGTTTAATTGTACAAAATGTAAGTACTTGAAACTTCTCACAATCTTATCTCACAATTCACTTCTAACAAAGGTAAATAATGTATTGTGTTTACATACTGTACGTGTGCATGTAAGCTAAAGGGCAGGTCCAAGCTATTGTTCCCTCTGGGGGTCAAATTTCATCTTTATATATATTTAACAAACTATACATCATTTTAAAGCTGAAACTATGAATTTTATGAATCTGATAAAAAAAAATATTTTAATCAAAATACGAAGAATGCCAAGGTCACGAACTTCGATTTTTATTAATTAGCGTGACGTACGGGGCATTACATTTTTATTTTTGTATCTCATTTGAATTATCTTTTTTAAATTAAATATCTCAGGACATGTAGACCATCATGCTAGAAAATAGGAAAAAAATATAAAAACTTTCAAAATTAATTAATTATGCAAATGAGGTAGGTTCCAAAGTGTGATGTCCCGTACGTCACAATTTTGAACATAATTTGTTTAATTTTAATTATGAAAATATATATTTTTTAAAAGATATTCTAGGAAGTTCTAATTTAGATGAATACCTAACAAAAAATAGGTTTAACAAAAAATACAAAAATTCTGTGATGATTACATAATCAAATTAAGAAATGTGACGTACGGGACAAGTGTGTGACGTATGGGACAACCCCATATAAAACCACTGCAAGATGTGAAAAAGGAAATGACCAAAAGGAGAATATATACTGTGTTAGGAAACTTGTTGTATACAGGGATATGTGAACATTCCAACTGGGTCCCTTCATTGGCATTGGGTCCCTTCAAACATTGGCAGGATGCTAAATATGTCAATCATAATAGTGTACTAGTTCCTCGAATGAGTCTAATGAAATGATATGTTAGTAGATGCACTAGAAGCTGGCTTTTACAACTCATAGATGCTGCCAGTTGGTCAGTAGGGAGGGGTCACTGTAGTTCAAAAGGGCACTGTGCATGGTAGAAACAGAACATTGTTTTTTTTTGTACAGTCAAACCTGCTTTAGTGACCACCTGTACAGTATATAAAGACCACATTTTTTGTTTCCCTTGAACAAGATTTTCATCACTTTTACACCCATGCATTTTTGTTGATTTACGCTTTAATCTTTTGAATTGTGGAAAAGGTCACACAAACCTTTAGGGTTTCTTATACATGTACATGTATCTGGTGGTGTTAATAATATGTCTTTAATCAATATGAAATACATTCAAGATTTATATTTTTGTATCCATCTTTCACAAACATGTACATTAAAGTACATCAAAATTCTTGAATATATGACAGCAACATATACATGCTCTAATCTGTAATAAAAAATTAAAAAGACAATATGTTCAGCATTATCTTTGAATTCCATCAAAATTCTGTGATATTACTATCAAGTAATTCAAACAAGCTATGAAGAAAAGACTTCATATTTGTAATGTATTTTTTTTCACAAACACTTAGAGCATAAGAGATGTTCTTTGACAAAATATGATGTGCCAAGTGTGCCCCTGTGTTTCAAACAATTTTAAATAAAAGTTTTCAAGTTCAAGTTAATCTTCTTCATTAATTTTTATTTAAAAAAACATTTAGCAATGTTGAATGGAATGGATGACATAAATGAGAAAAGAAGCATGACTGCACATGATAGATGGGTAAATGGAATAAAAATGGTAATATAGTGTGTATTGAATGTAATTCAATTTGTTTTCTTTATTAAAGTAATATTTGTATTGATTTACCTCATAAATTAACACAGAGGATATAGTGATGATCAGAGGATCTAAAACACTCTAATTGTCACTGATTTAAGTTAAATTTGTTCACATTTAACAAATTTTGACGAAAATTCTTCATTTCAATGCATTTTCCCATAGGGAAAAGTTGTCCCGTACGTCACGTGTCCCGTACGTCACATACACACATTTATGTTTTGGTATATTACATAACAACGAAAGGTCAGAAAAATATGGTAATAATTGTGATTAATGCTTGATTCCATAATGAATTAAGATATCATTACCATAAATCTCATAACTTAATAAATTCAGAGAACTTTACGATGAACTTATTTTTGAAAAAGTCAGAAATTCTCTGGTCCCGACCGTCGTCACGCAGCACATTAATTACATTAAAAATTAATTTAAGAATTGGTCAGAACTAAAACTTTCCACAAATGAACTAGCCTATAATAGCCACAGACTCATTCCAAAAGATAGCCATATAAATAATTTCATCCGTTGTTATTTCTTGTTTAAAGTCTCTGAATGTCCCGTACGTCACGATCCAAATAGCTTGGACCTGCCCTAAACTTGAAAATATGCCCAGGAGATATACATACATGTACAGTGTACATGTACATGTACACTGTACATGTACTTCCTTTGTTTTGCTTGCTTTTCTATAATTCTCTATCTTTTAAATTGGTATTAGTATTTAAATAATCAACCAGAATTCTATTCTACTGTAGCAGTCTCTATTAGCATTTTTAAATTGTATTTTAGTTATACTTGTATCAGTTGTATGTAGGATTTCTTTCAAATGATGAGCAAGGGCCAACAGTGCCTCCTTCACATGGCTAAATATTTGTTGTATCTGATCACTTTGATAGAGCAATACAGTAAGTGACTTTTTGTGTATTTAGAGTTTTAAATAGACATAATTATTTTACCTGTACGGTATATAATTTTAGTATCTAGATAGACATAATTTTCAGAATTAGTAGATTGAATATGGAAACAGTTTATACTCCACATGGAAACCAACTGAATTTAAATAAATAGTAATCTCAAACAGTAAATACATTACATGTGTACAATTGTACATTATTATACATGTACATGTACAATGTACATGTTGTATTTGGCAGAACTTCCCAAATCTTTAAAGGGGAAGTCCACCCTGATATTAAGTTGGTTTTAATAGAGGCAGAAAAATGAGAGAAACAGGTCAGTGAATGTTCGAGCAAAAAAGATTAAAAAGAAAGTTATGAATTTTTTAAGGTGCGATCTATCAAACATGAATTGACAACTCTGTGACCTACATGTACTGTACATGTATCTTGTGAGCTCCCCTCCCATTTGCTCTGTACTAAAAAGTTTCAAATTTTTTGGTATTTTCCCATGAGAAAATTTTCAATCATACATTCTGATTCACCCTAAATGCAATTACATTACATCCCCTGTAATCCTGTATGAAACAAATCTATTCCGTCATCGATAACTGAGAAAATAAAAGTTTATGAAATTTTCTGTACAGAGCAAATTGGAGAGGAGCTTGCAACATACTGATGACAATTTCAAAACTTCATAACTTTCCTATTTTTAATCAGATATTATGCAAACTTTTACTAATTTGTTTCTCTCATCTTTCTGCTTTTTATTGATAACCAAGTGATGTAAATATTAGTATGATGGACTTCCCCTTTAAGAAAGTACTACATGTTGTACATGTACATCACTACACTGTAGACCTTATTTGTCTTTGAGCTTTCAAGATACAGGAATTTGTTTTTAGAATTAACATTGAACAATTAAACATTTCACCTGCTTACATGTATACAAATTTGCTGTCAACATGTACCCCCTTTCCTGGCTTTCCGCCCTTTGGCTATTTCACTGTCAATTATTTCCCTCCTTGTCTGGGAGTAGGTTCCTATTTAGAATTAGTCATTTCCCACTCAATCATAAGGCCAAAATCCTTCAATTATCTGACAACTTGAGACTTCCGTATACAAGAACCCTTTGAAAGCATTGTGTCAAATTTCCCTGAGTGAACACAGGTTTCATTTTCATTGTAAATTTATAATTACACAGTATCGTACATGTGCCCATTTTATTAATGTATGATATGACAGTGTTTGGGAAACAGGAAGTAATAATTGGTATACATGTAAAAAAGTTATAGTACTGGATCATTAGTCAAATCTACTCACTTTCTTTGTCAACACGCAGTTTGATCAATGTTGTTGTGGTTTAGCAGGCATGTCACTGGACTGTGGATCACATACCTGTACATACAGTACATAGTTCGTGGTGCGTGTCCCATCACTGAACTCAAGTTCTTTGGCAAGACGTACTCTACACCGAGGTGTAGTAAATGGGTACTGGTCTGAATTTTTTTCTTGAATGCTTCAGTGCCTTTTGTGCAGCTTGGCTAAAGCCACATTAAGAGCACCCCCAGGAATGGATGGTGTGTACCTACAAAAATGTATTATTAATATTGATATGAAAACATTATTTTTCTTGGGGAATCTACATTACTTGTAATTACATGTTTGTAGATACATTTTAGTTGCCTTTCGAGGACCGAATTGATAATTGGCTTCATTCAAAGTCAATACCCACAAATCTACAATAAGGCCAAAAAAAAAAAGTTGTTTGGTTGTCCTCGATTGCTTTTCTGGAGTAGGGGCGGGCGGGCGGATTTTTTTTTTTTTTTTTTTTTTTCCCATTTGTTTTCTTCTTCATATGGACTCATTTCTTCCTATTTATTTTCATTTTTGTTCAAATCATGAAGCCAATATTATTATTATTTAAACACAAAAGAATCCCGACCAAAAATCATGAATTGCCATGTCAATATTCATTTTCATTTTCGCTGTTTTGGAGGTAGTTTTCGCTATAGCGAGGCAGTTTTCGCCTGTATGTAAACGGCGCTGCCGCTCGTTCTCGCCCGCCGCTTGTTCGTGCGGCCGAGCAGCTATCCCACGCCAGAGCTCGCGGCGCCAAAACTATCCCTGTGTGGTGATCCGACTGCAATGATTTAATACGCGGGAGACACTATTGATCTTGCGATACACGAAAAATAGTGATCTAAATCTGAAAAATACTTGAAATACAGCTCAGGTTTTGGTACCCATCTTCCTTACAGACACGCGTAAGATATTCGATTTTTCAGATTCAGGTAGCGGGACTGCCGATTACATCGCTAAAATGTGATATTTAAGGATACATTTTCTATTGCAAATGTGGTTCTCCTGTGACTCTGATATGTTTTGTATGTGTGTGATATGTGTATTATGCTATGTATTTTAAAGTGAGTTTACCACGCATACAACGGACCCACCGAAAACTGCCACCCGGCCGAAAACTCCCTCCTCTTCTCTATTAAAGACATAATATTGCGTACTAAAAGGACCAAACTGGCGACGGACACATTTTGATCCTTGCAACATGCATAAAATGGTATGTTTGGCGTTTAAAATTGCTCCAAAATAAATGTATATTCTAAAAAAAAAAAAAAAATCTTAAAAAAAAAAAAATACGAGCGGGCCGAAAATGAGGGGCGGGCGGTCGAGGACAACCAAATGATTTTTTTTTTTGGGCCTAACCTTTAAAACATTGAGAAGCCCCCACCCCCCCCCCCCACCCCCTACTCTGGCTAGACAAATTGTAGAATTTCTCATTTAATAAGTTCAACTTTTTGTCATTGTATGATTGATCAATTATATGTTTCTAACCTTATTTGTACATTTTAGGCTCTCCAACAAATTTAACCTACACATAAGTGAACTACTGTATACCACAAGATATGATTTCAATGGGAGTTGACCTAAAGAAAATACACAAAATAATTACATGGTTTGTTTAAAATGCAGATATTACAAAACAAGTTATTATGGAGTTGCATTCTACATGTACGTGATTCAAAAGCATGTAGATCCAATTTACAATAGAAATTCCTGTAATGTTTATATGTTACATTTACTTTGTGAGGCTTTTTACAAATGTTGTGTTTATTTGTAAAATGTGCATAGTGCATACAGTACGCTGTAAAATGTATAAGTAGAGATTCGAGAAGAAGGTACTGTACATGTTGTCATGTATGTACAAGTAAGTTGACAAGTAAATGGCTTATTGTTGTTGTTGTTTAAATGAAAACCATCAATTTGTTAAAAATATTATTCAAGGTGCTTATAAGGAGAAATGGTGAATTGGTACTGGTATGGTATCATGTACAGTACATGTAATGTAATGTAATATAAATGTTTTAATGAAAGTCAATCATCTCCAATTATGAATGAAACCAGATTGTAAAGTCTGGTTGTTCCACCATACAGGGGGTGTATTTCTTAAAAAGTGTATCATATACTGGGCAATTCATGTAGGCTGTAAAACTAGCTGCCATTTGCCATTGTCTTGGTGCTCACACTGAACTCATGAACTCCATTAAATTGTTTGATAACTATTAATGGACAATAATCAAACATTAGTGTTTGCACTTTACTAGTGCACACAAATGACCTGTACATTGTACAGGAGGAAAGTATACAAGTGATTAGGATTTAGGAACCTAGCTGAGATAGCCACAAATATATATTTTTAGTACCGGTAGGCAATGAATGTCAAAAATAATTAAAATTGATGACTTTAAAGGATCATTTTCCTTGCTATTTGGTCTGATCCAAGCTATAGTATTGCTGTGGACTTACATGTAATAATAAATTAAAAGATACACGTACAAAACAACTTTACCCAGGTATACATGTACATGTATATACCGGGGTATACTAAAAATCTGTTGTAACACTGTAATACATGTAGTCTGTTATGACACAAAGCGTGGACTTGTCTATTTACTGTATCATCCAGATTGTAGAAAATATGACTACCGGTACTTGCTTCCATTGGTCTCCTGATACTACAGGTACACATGTACATGTGTTGTAAATGCATTTAGAGTGAAAAAACCTACTCATGGAGCCTGTAATTTGATCAGGCAAAGAACGACCAGAGAAGGTGCTAATGTTATTTTCCCAAGACACGCTAAAGCAATAAACACTCATCATTAACTCCCACGTAAATCTTGAGGGCTTTCAAAGGAGTGTTAAAACATGGATTGGGGTGGGAGGAGAGCTTGAGCTTGTTTATGTTTCAAGGTAAAATAAGTTGAATATGAGGGTGTTAGTATGTCTCGATCTGCAGAGGATGAGAATGACATTTACAATGTACATGTACATGTACATGTACTGTATAATGTTTTGTTCAAATCAAGGAGACAATTTCCCCAATCAAGAAGTAATTTCCCCTATGAAGAAGTGACTTTTATTAGTTGCAATATATTATATACCTGTAAAAGGGTTTCTAGATACTTTATTACTTTGAACAGCTAGTTTTTGTTCTATGGACTACTATCTACATGTAGTAGGTCATGTTTGTACTAATCTGAGTTTGAATTTGAAAGCTGTCAGAACTTATCAGCTATATACTGTACCTGTATATTGCAGTTTGCAAATATATGAAAAGCAGTAAAATTAAAAATACATAATGTCCAAAATACTCCAAATGCCATTTTTTATGACATCTCAAACTGTGAATTTGTCCAGGTTTTGTTGCAATGTGTTATTCTATGAGGCATGATCAGGTAAGACAAACTATAATTGTGATTTTACCTGAAATTCTGTATGACTTTACAATTAACAGAAGCAAATTTTTCATGCACTTTTTAAAAACTCAATGACTTTTTATTAGGTTTATTAAAATTCTTACCTTGCACACACATAAATATTGCTCCCTATTCAAGGCTCTATTGCCCTATTTCAAATTCTATTGAAATATGAGAAATACAAAGGTCATAGTGCACAATTGTTGAATTGCAAAGGGGCTACAGACCCTTGTTTTTCATCACTAGTGGATCGGGTTACCACTAGTTCTGCACACACGGCATATTTTAAATTGAGACCCATTTACATTGCCAAAATACCAATTTGAAAGACCATCATTTTATTTAACTACTAAGTACATGTACACTACTGGAGAAACCCATAAAAGTGTTTGTGTTTGCAAATATACTAGTTTTTTTTCTTCTTCCAGTAGTGAACATGTGCGACTTGGCGCTGCTCTGTGTGTGATAGCATGGAAGTTAGTGAGAGTCATGTGAGCAAAAATGGTGTTTTGAGTATGAGCATTGACACTGCAAAACCTGGGGAGTTTTGGCTGGATTTTTTTTTTTTAAACACACTCCAGAGGTGGGTTTTTATTTTCCTTTTTTTTGTGATGTTTATTACTTTTTTTATGGGTAGTTGCCTATCAGCTTCTGACAAAACTCTGGAACACAAGAAAAACCCAGAGATTTTGCTTTTGGTGTAAATGGGCCTACAGTACATGTACATGTACATGTACATAAAGGAGCCACCTGAGCTCTCTGCAGCTATTAGAGTGGGTCAAGTATTTAAGTGCACTCGCTAAAAACTTGCCCTCGTTAGCTTGCGCAAGACATTGTCTCAATTAGAGATACTTTCAAGTGTCTATTTGCATGCAAGAACGGCGCTCAGTGGCCAAATGATCTAATTTTCATGTTAAATGGGAGAGTTGATGATTGAGTTATGATGTAATTGCTGGTTTTAGGCATCTGACAAATGCTCCTTCAAAAATTGCTCTAGAGACTATAGTCTGGACAGGTTTTATTTCATGGATGGTAGAGGTTGACATGCACAGTTGCAATTGAGTTTTAGCAAATTTAAGTTAGGTTTTGGGTTACAATTAGGGCTATATTTAGTAATGGGTCCAGGGTTGAAGTTAGGAATTTGGTAATTGGGAAATTTACCATGGAGCAATTATGTGCCATATAACTTTATAATGATGATACATGCTACTGAAAAAATGAAAATGAACAAAAACGTGTATTTAATGAAACTGTGAAAATTGTATTTCAGAAAGCTCCTTCTTTCTGTAGATAGTACAGAATTGGCTTCTATGAAGAAAAACATGATTCTAATACATGGTCTTAGTCTCTCCTAATATTAATCTGGTTTTGAACATTACCAAAATATACTGTGAAACCAAAAACTTTGTGAAATGTTAACAATGCCCATTTTGTGGCAAGAAATGCAGCACTGTGATATTTAATTTGAATCATAATTTATTTCTTCAAATCTGGACATCATTTGGAAAATAGGGAACGTTTTATGTACAATGTTACGTGAAGTATTTGGTTTGCAGTTTGTAAATTGGGGTGAATAAGTATGAAAGATTGAAAAGCATTTTTGACATTTCTTTTATTCATCGTGGATGAATACAGGAATAGTTTCTGCATTATTCCTGTCAAATTAAATTCTATTATGCTTTTCTGATTTTTGTTCCTATTCACCTCATTTTCCAGTTCTCAAAGTTCATAGCACATTATGACCTAACATATAGAAGAGGACAGTGTAAACAAAAAATACTCTTCTGTTCGCAGAAGCTCGTTTAGGATTCGGTGTTGTACAAGTGTGATTTCCCCCCAGTGATATTTATTTATTTTCTTGTTACCGGGTATTACCAGAGCTCTTTTGGAGCTTTCCAGAGCTAAATCGCTCATTTTTCCGCTGGACTTGGCAAGATTTGACAGGATTGTGGACTACGTGTAGTCATTACCAGACGCAGAGTGCATCGCATTTGATTTGAACTTGAATCTGTCATTACAGCACTCCTTGATCAAACTGACTATCAATTAGTAGACTTTACACAGCTCCCCTAGATGAACAGGGGATGAGAGACACTAGTCTTGGCAGAGAACTTCGTCTAGTGAGGAGTATTTAAAGGCTGGTCTTAACCCGTCCAGGAAGAAGAAATTTTTTTCGAGTATTTAATCAGAATTTCCTCTTCAAAATGGCAACAAATGATTTTTGTTATTTTGTTGTGACATTCTTTTATCCAAAAATGAGAAGTCTTCTTCATTTGTTTGATGTTTTGCAGTTAGCTAAATAAGAAGTGAAGGTGATCTTTCATCAATTGATGCAACAACAACAACAAAAAAGAAAAAAAGAAAAAGAGAAGAAGAATCACCAGAATTAAGATAAGAAACCCCCAAAAAGAAAAACCATAGAGAAAAGAAATCAAATATGCTCTCCATCGATTTATCATATCAGATTTAAACTTTATGTGAATAATATACATGTACTTGTAGAGCATTTCATGTACAGGTATTTGTACATGTAGGTACTCTGTAATATCCTCAAACTGTACTTTGATTTAACCAATCTTTAGGCACACAGATACACCACATGATATTTTACTAGTGGTCCATCAGTTACTAGTAATAAATACTTCCTAGAGGTAGAGGTAGAGGTAGAGGAAAAGAGAGGGAGACAGAGAGAGAGAGAGAGAGAGAGAGAGAGAGAATGTGTTTGTGTTAGGTTGAATAAGAATTCATGAAGTTAAAGATAAAGACCAGTTCTGGTCATGCAATTGCATTGTGAAAGAAACGTTGTGGAATCGATCAGAAAAGGTTGATCATCTAGCATATAAGTATTGGTGTGTACTGCAAGGTTCTGGAATCATCAAAATGATAAGAAATTTGGCCCAGTCTTGGTAAAGTTACAAGCACTGTACACAGAAAGATGTACAGTGTATATGGGTCTATGCGACCCGTGCGTGCACGTGCGCGATATCTATTTGGTCCCAATAGATATAATAATTTACCAAATATATCAATTAGTAGGCGGTTTCCCGGCAAAATTTGTATCATCACGTACAGGGGTGTGTATCAGTCAAAACATATTCTTTCACATGATTGGTAATGAGAGCTTCCATTTCATTTTTTGAGAGGGGGGCGTTTCCAAAACTGGTCTTTACCTTTCCACTACTCAACATGTGACTTTTGTTACATGTACATAAATGCATACATATTTCTAGTATTATTTTCAACGTTTTGTATGCAGAGGCACGGTCAGAGCCAAAGTCAGAACGACAGTCAGAGGCAGAGTGCCTGCTCAACGTGGCAAAGCCATAATCCCTCTTCAATATACTGTACATCTGTTATGTAAATTTTCTTGCCAAATCAAAGAATATTTCAGAGAAATTCCAATTTGATGAAAATTACTATTTTGTTTGTTTGTTTGTTTGTTTGTTTTACTGTAACAGAATATTTTCTTTTGCTTTTCTTTATGCATCTACACTATGATTAATCATATTTTAAAGTAAAGAGATACATTGTACATGTATTTTATTGACCACAGTACACTTCTTATTAATAGAGGTGTGTACATGTAGATGTATTGTATTCCTATGCATGAAGAAAAAGAAAATTGCATTTCAATTTCTACTAGATGCACAACAATGTCCTGAAAAGATCCTCTATTGTATTCAAATTATCGGAAGGTTAATAGAATTCTGTTCATCCAGTTGATATCACGATAGACAGTCAACCTGACCAAAAATTAGATCATCGTACATGTAGCTCTTTTGGTACAGTTCCTCAAGAAAAAGAAAAGAAAAATTCTTCAGATATAAAGATCCTGAACAAGGTCAATTAAATGAGAGTCTATCTGGCTCATCACGCTGAAAACTTGTTATCTCTAAGTCCGTCATCGCCTTGGAGGCGCGGGCATCACCCCTCCTGGAGCAGCCGAAATCCAAAGTCGGTCAAGTGACGTAAACGGAACGAAACACTTATTCCATCCTAGAGCTACATAGAGATATGATAGTCTTGTTATACCAACAGTGTGATGAAGATGACAAAGAACATGCAGCGTACATGTATTCAGTAGGCCGCTTGCATTAAATAAAAGGGGGAAAAAGAGAAAAATATCCTCTTTATTTTCATTTTATTGAACCATCATGGTAGATCATCCAATTTCTTTACTGATACTCTCAAGGTCGAAGTGTGATGTATTCTTTACATTATAACTGATGATGTTTATGGGATGATTAGTGGCATTGAACATTACATGTATAGTACATCACTGTAATGTTGTCGAAAAGCATTCCCCAGACTCTTATTTCCATGATTATACAGCTTAACGCATTTATCAGAGTATCTGGTGCTGATTTGAATTGCACGTGTATAGTTCATGTAAGCCTTGCTATTGTTATCCATGTGAGTTCTTATTTTGAAGGTTCTTGAAAACCCAAACTTTCTTAATATACTTGTAGTATTGATTCGTCCATGAAGGACAGTGAATGCGTGTCTGGGTAGGGAGACTGGTCCTGATATGGTGATTGTGAAGTATACGTAGAATCAAGGAGGAGATACCGGTCCAATTTGATTAGGGATGTATTTTTAGACCCCCATCTCACGCCTATCTCTCGTATCATTGATACCCCGTACGCACACTTGGAGAAATATGTGAGCCGCATGTGGATCCCTAGAAGTCTGGGGATCAGTGATGGTCAGAAGAAGAAAATAAATCAACATTTAAGAACTTGTGAGGATTGGAAGATATTTGGGAATGAAATAGATATCTTTGGGATACCCATTTGGAATTGAAAATGGAAGATGTGGTGTTCATATTTAGACCTAGCTTCAGGCCTGAGCTGATACTGTGATAGATAGGGATTTGGTATGGGACAAGCATGGTATGGAAAACAAATGGTAGGGAAGACCAGGGTACAGATTTGGCTTGAGAGGAGGAGTTCAGAGTGTCTTTGGTTGTAACATTTTGAAAACAGGATTTTATGTGTACTTGTAGTTTTGAAGGTGAACCTGAGATTTAAAGAGTGTGTGATGCAAATGTGGGTGTATGGTTTGTGTGTTGAGGAAGGACGTAGAAAGATGGAGAAAAAAATAAAACAAATAAAGGAAATGGGAGAGGGGGATGGAGGTAAAGAGAGAAAATGAAGGAGAGAGAAGGAGACAGAGAGAGAGGGAGAAGGAGAGAGAGAGAGAGAGAGAGGTGGAATGTTTAAGCTAAGAAATGTTCTTTAGATAGGTTAGTTTAGACAGGTTTGACTGTACATGTGGTCATCAACCACAAAACAATTTAGCTTCCATAGTACAGGTTGGTATGATTAAATCTTTGTAATTTGCCTGTGGATCTGTGATTTTATGTTATTTGTACCACTATTCAACTGGAATTCTTTTTGGAATCAAATATATTTCATTTTATTTTTTAAGTTTAATACATGTACATTTACTTCAATGTCACCAAATTCTCTACAAATTTCAGGCATATAATGACTGTGTCAAAAACATTAAATTATACCTGTAAAAGTGTTGATAAAAAAGGCTTCTAACAAGATTAAATTTTAAAGAATGTGCAGGTACTTCTTTTGTTAAATTGATACCTTACACTAACATACAGTTTAGTTAGTTATTTCTTTATTTAAAAATCACACCCGTCATCAGACGGCCGGCCTAAAAAGGCCAATGAGTGATACATAAAAAATAACAGTCATAAACAATGTGACAAGGTAACATAGTATAAATATAAATATAACATAATCACAAACACAGAAAAAAAAAATTCATGTATTACAGTGTGATTAAAAATTGGTTGGCATGCACTAAAAACATACCAACAACAGCAACAAAAAACAGGGGAAAAAAAATTATTCATACATGTACATGTATATATCTACATGTAGTATACCATTTAGTAATAATCTCCTTTTGAATTAGTACCACTGCATGTAGATATTTGCATTAGGGTTTGATTTAGTACTAGTTTGATTAGATTTTCTCATATACATGTATATATTTTTTTTAAAGATATTTTTCATTTCCCCTATGTTATACCTGCTAGCTTTATTGTACATGTACATGTAGCTACACTATTTCTCTTACCGAATATTATGCTAAAATGTATAATACGTTCAGTGTACCTATCTTTCCGAAATTTTTCTTTCAGTAGTGTAACCTGTTTGTGTGTAAAGCATACATGTGTCAAAGAATATTTGTGGAATGTTATGTATTCATTGAGAAAAAAATTGAAGTATATATCTGTTTATTGTGGAGGGATTGCTTGATTGAATTAGAAAGAGTTAAGACATTTTTAAAACTCATTTTTTTCCAAACTTTATGGCAACCGTGGCAGATCAAAAGCAATTCTATGAGTTTATTTATAAATTATAGATTTAACCAATGGAAACTATGGAATACTGTAAGCCAGCCCAAAGAGCTAGGGATTTTCATATCTATACGTAGATTCTCTTGAATACTGTACATATTTATTAATGTAATTCTAAAACATATATTTGGCCGACCCATTTTTATTTTGCAATAATAGTGTAATTATTCTACTACCATTCTCTATCATAATATGCTTCCCCTCACTATTGAACCCAACTGTCCATCTAGCAATGTGGCGATGATTACATGTACTTTAGATGATACATGTGGATAAACAAGGGTGCCATTACAAATCATAGTGATCCAGAGAGGGTCAAATATATACCTTCAAGAGACAGTTTAGTAAATAAATTTAGAAAATTATCAATCTATATTAACAATTACCAAACTTAAGTTAAAAAAAGTTGAAAAAGCAGCTCAATACCAAAATCAAAGATCAGTATGTGTTTATCTACTGAAGATGGTAAGACAGTTGAGCAGATTGGTGAAAAGATGTAATACCATTTTTTCTATTCCACCATTGTGAATACACCATGATGTTGATATTTATAAGTAAGAACTCCTGTGTAATAGCCATGTTTAATACTGAAAGAACTCTTGACATTGTCAGAGGTCACCCACAACGTATCCCTATATCTGCTGAAGGTGTTAATATAATAGCAGATTGGTGAAAAGCTGTAGTACTAAGTATTTTATGCCACCATTATGAATTTGCTCTGGTGTTGTAATCAGTATTAGAACTTTAGGTAGCCCTGTTATTTAAATCATCTCTTTGCTAATGTCAAAGGTCACCCACAGTGTTTCCCTATATATCTACTGAAGATGTTAAGACAGTTGATTTTGATGGCAAGGTGTAATACTTGTACATCCTGATGATGTGCGAAAGAGCTACATGTACATGACTCAAATAAGTTCTAATGTCAAAGGTCGCATAAATGTACAATGTACATGTACCTGTAGACAATCATGATATCCAATTATGTGTAGATCCGGTGAAGATGTTGAAATAGTATGCAGCAGTTTATTCACATGCATTATGAAAGGGTAGCAGAAGATTTAGTTTCAGTATGAAAGGTCACATACTCTGTAGGTGCATACATGTACATGTACATACATGTATGTACAGTACATGTAGATCTACTACAGATGTTGTATTAGCTCATGTGATTATAGCCTCAGTGATCGAGTGTTAATAGATTTTTAAAGAACTATGTACACCAAGACAGAGTAACAGAGTTTTAGTCTAACGGGCACACTTATTTACATTTTTGTGTACATCTAATGGAGATAATGAAGCACTTCAGTTGATTGTTCACACACATGCATTCACATGCATAAAAAGAAGGGACCAGTGTCTTACAAAGGACCAGTGTGAATGGAACTCTAAACCATTGTACACATGTGTGAATAGTGTTTTAGTGTGAATAATCTATACTTTTATCTGAGTAAACAGTACAGGCCTACATGTACATGTGTGTTTGAAACCATATCCTCTATTCAGAACCAGAAGGGCGTTAAATCTTTGTTAAAGGATATGAATTAGCACCCTTCTGGCTCCAAACATATGATATTTTACACCATTTCAACCTGTTTACAATCAGTACAGAAGATTAGGAACACAGTCACGTTAAGAATGTAAAAGCCAAGAGAAAGATCAATTTCATGAGGATTATTTATGGTGTGAAAGATGCCCACACAATACGGTACATGATACCCAAGCATAAATATGAGTACATGTACATGTACTTGTTTATACTTAATAACGAATATGAGGCTAATGTTAAATGTACACATCGTTACCGATTGCAAGTGTGATTCCACCACAAATCCAATGTGAATATGAAAGCTGTAGATGAATATTGGATCCTTTCCAAAAACAACCCATGTCAACACACGATACATTGTATGCTGACGGCATGAAATCAGATTGGCATATGAGTTCTGCAACATATACTAACACTCCCCAGGGAGTGGAAAATGTGCACACATTGTGTGCGGGTAAGCCTGAATCCGATGATCGGGGTAATAATATATCTGTAAAGCGCTTAGGTACATCGTTGGATCGATGTATTGGGCGCTATATAAAAAAAGCGGATTATTATTATTATTAACACCTTGCACATCCTGAGTTAAGTAGCAAAAGGACGCTTTAAACCTTGTATGCTTTGTATAGCAAATCTCCTTCTAGTTCATACATGTATGTGTGACCAGAGCTGTCAACCATTACGTTTTTCCCGGAATTAGTCCGTTTTTTCTCTCCAAATTACGGTATTACGTTTTTCTTCATAAAATACTCGTTTTTTTTTCTGAAGAGTACGAATTTACAAATAGTTAACGAAAAAGAGGTGAAAGGTGTAAATATTCTCAAAAAGAATGAAACGCCGATAATACCCCCAAAACAACAACAAAAAACTACCTACAGTACTTGTCAATAAACTATGCATGTACGTCCTAATATGGAAATAACAGCATGAGGAATGGACATTTCTGCATTGGAAGTGTGTCGCGTGTGGTTGAAATTTCATTTTAATTATTTCCTTTTTTTTTCTTGGAATTCCTTTTTTTGCCATCATGGTTCCTTTTTTTGGTTGCACAAGGTTGGCAGCTCTGTGTGACCATCAATATCATTACCATGAGCAAGTTGCCAGAAAAAAAGATATTCTCTGAATTACTGGGAAAATCCAAATTTCCATGCATATTGAACCTAAATTCAAGGTTTTATTACATTGCATGAATAGCTTCTACAGATGCTATTATTTGATAAATTTTTGATCAAGGTTTGGTAATCAAATTTTGATCCAAGGAACCCATGATTATAGTGTGACTACTGTAACTGCTGGTCATGTGACTGCTGGTCGATGAACTAGAGCAGGGGTTCTCTAACTTTTTCTTTGACGGTGGAGATGTGATTTCCATGAAATCTATAAGGTCGGAAACAAGGGCAAATTTAGTTTACTTAATCAATCATTTCCATACAGGTACATACATTATAAGTTTGTGATATTATATTACATGTACGTGTCTCTACACCTAACTTAATTTCAAGAGTTAAAACAGTCAAAAGTGTAAGTTCTGGTATGCATGTACCTGTATCTAGGCTCTACCATGGAAAAAGTGGCAGGGTTTACCGGCAATTAGCTGCTTAAAGCCCAAGTCCACTCCAAAAATAACTTACTTTCAATAGAACCAGAAAAATCAGACAAACCAATCGAAAAAAGTTTGAGCAAAATCGGATAACTAATAAGAAAGTTATGAATTTTTAATGACATGAAAAACTTTGAAAATCACTACACAAATTGGCAACTCACTCATGAGTCTGTGACGTATGGTCCTCACTATCCACTATCCACTAACTATTTTCTTTATATTGATAATATAAATTTCCTATTTTTCCCCTAAAAATCTTATTTCTTCACACCAGCATCCAAGTTAGATTGATAGCAATATGTTTGTGTGTGGATGCACTAATATAGAGTAATTTTGTCCAGTTAAATCATGGTGAATTTTGATAAAATATTTATATAAAAATCAATAATTATGAATATACAGTATTCAGAAATTAGTATCAATTCTTCAAAGTTCATGAAATTTTGTGTGAAATGTCATGCACGCAATATGATACAAATCATATAACCTGGGCAAAGGCATGGGGAAATCAAGTTTAGGGGTTAAAAAGGGAAATGAATGGGATTAAACTATATGAACCATATGATAAATAGTGAGGACATGACGTCACAAACTGATAACCAAATTGGCAATTTGTGTAGTGATTTCCATTGTTCCATAGTTTTTACATACTTTTTCAAAAATTCATAACTCTCTTGAGTTATCCGATTTTGCTCAAACTTTTTTGATTGGTTTGTCTGATTTTTCTGCTTCTATTGAAAGTAAGTTATTTTTGGAGTGGACTTGGGCTTTAAACCAGTAAACTTTTGCACAAAAGGAGTTCTTCGAAAATGAAGGCATTCATGCAAATGTTCAGACAATCTACTCCTTAAATTAAAAGTAATGGCATTTGTATACTGAACACTGTTAATGTACATGTAGGTCTCTATCTGATCTAGGGGGAATTGTTTTTTGACGCTACACAGTACCCATGGTACCCTTTGGTCAAAATTATATTAATTTAGTATTAAAAGATAGGCCCTTTTAGTGTTTAAAAAAAAACCCAGAGCCTCCTGGGCGGTCCGGATTGACATGCCACGTGGTCTGGACTTTGAGAAGCCCTGATCTAGAGCGAGAAAGCCTGCTGAGGGCATTGACTACATATACATTGTATGTGTAAACGTGTATGAATTAACGCCTTACTGGCTCTCAACGATAATAGTGTAATTTCTTAAATTGTGGTCGTGGATAAGATCTACTAGAAATGTTCTTCTGGGTGCCAGTAAGATGTTCACTCAATTCATTTTGCAGATGAGTTACGTCTTTCTTGCACTCAGCGGAAGACATACAAGTATGATGATAAACATGTACAAGAATAAGTGTGTTACATCATAAATTTGTCCAGCAAGAGATTATAAAGCCTTCTATTCCCTTTTCAACTGATACTCCTTCCCTTACAAGCAATATTTTATTCATCACTTTCAGTTTGTGCATGTTCTCTCAAGTGTCAGCTGCTCTTTATAACCGGTATATTTGGAATATTGAAAGTGATTAAAAACTCTTATCTACTGGCCTGTAGGTGTATATTGGGCCTTGGAAAGATTATACAAGTTCTATTCAAATAAGATATAGCCTCCAGCTATTTGAAAAGAAATTGTCAAGGGTATTCATTACATCAGAGAAAATCTGACATGTTTGTTGACAAGGGAGGAAATTAAAAATTATGCTATCATCATTGAATGAATAAAGAATGTAAAAATAGAAAATATTATACTGGAACTCCTCAAGGCTTTTTTAACATGCATGACGTAAATATTAATTGGATATCTCTTCCATAATTGTGTTTGTGGATGTGGTATAATAGCGATAAAACATACTACGTTGAGATATAGCCTAAAATCAGTTCAAACTGTTATGAAAGACATGATAATAATGGAAGCAAATACCAAGTTTAGTTTAAAATAAACACAATTTGCAAAAGTAACTGCATCTCCATTTTGTGTTATTTAATTTTTAGAACACACTTTGGAGAAAAAAATAGATAAAGAAGTCTGTTTCTCTTTTATCACATGAGTTATCTGAAAATGAGTTTGGTTTATACAATGTACATGTACAGTGTATATTGTCTCTTTTTAATACTCTTGTACTCTTGGAGCATTTTGTGATACACTGTAGATCTTGCATGTTTTATGTGTTTTATATGGAAAATTTTGAACATAGATCCTGATTCTTAAAAAATAATATATGATTGTAATACATGTATCTTCATGCAGGTGGATGAATGAAAACAATCTTAGTATTCAAAAAAAGGGTTTTATATCAGCAATTTGATCAGTGTATCAATGAATACACCCTAAGAAATGTTCATAATCTTACACAAAGCATATATACACGTACATGTATATCATACTTTAAACATATGTTCATGTGAAGACATACACAAATCCTACCCCGGTCTTGATTTGAGAGCCCATTGCAAATAATACGAAGAGAAGATGAGATAAGAAGTGGGAGGATAGGATAACTTTCGGCTTTGCGTCATCTTGAATGTCTTCTTGGATTTACAAATCATCCCACTCTTCAATCCAAGAGTGATCCTTATCGGCCTTACGGCGTCGGGCGTCATAGCAAAGAGGTGATGGCTGGAAGATTTCAAGTTCAATATGCAGAGAAACCGGATAGCATTTGTCCAGATACTGTATGCCTTCAGGATCAGCTATCTTTCTTACTTGGAGAGGTGTACATTAATACCGTTTACTTTAATACAGAATATTGATGAAAGTAGTCTTTGGAGATGGTGTATCGAGAGTTATTCCGATAGTTTTTCAGAGGAATAAAGTCTTTGAACATCTAAAAACCGAACTGAAAGTCGAGGAATAAGATTATTGTACCCTGGGGAAAAGATTTTATTTATTCATCTGCATAAATGTGTACATGTACATGTATGTGGATGTTACATTAACATTACAAAGGAGAAACATGCATGCTCTGTTTGATAAAGTACATTGTACATGTACATGTACTAGTGAAAAAAAGTGAAAAAGTTGTTGCAAGGAAATTTCATATATAGCCAATCTGAAGTGTTCCTGTGAACAAAAAAGGCACTTTTTACTCTGAGTCATGTGCATGCAGTGGCTAAATTCCTAAAGAAGTTATGTGTATGTAACCTACATATACATACATGTACTTGTATGTATGGAGAAACTTTTTGCTTGAAGAAAATCCATCGAAAATATCTATTTTAGTGAAAGTCAGAATTTACTCTTTGCTTTTAATAAACAAAATACATAATCTAATCATGTGCAAATGAAGGACTGTGGAACGTTGTTATAAAGAACACTGATCACAAACTCTCATTTATAACACAATAATTTGGCTGGTCTCACTTCTTTGCATTGTATTGTGTTTTTTCCTGATATACAGTACAAGGGTTTAGAAATAAGAAAGTGATTTTCTCTGTTCCAAAAAGTTTATTTTTTTATATCAAGGTTATTCTGTATTATAGTGCAAGCTACAGGACTTGTACTTTACATGCATGCAATCAAGATGACTTAACAAGACAAGACATCTTCTCCCCCTCACAGTGCAGTAGTAGATAATACAGTGGCGCCTGTATAAACAGGGTGAAATGAACTATGAAATGTACCCTCATTGCTATGACCAGCATGTGTAGGTATCTATTCACTGGTCATTGGTATGCCTCCAGTTCTCTCCCACTATTCATTGCCATGCTGCTCCTGATGACTTGCCCAGCTGGTAGCCTGGATAGCCTTGCTACCAGGAGCTACATGTTGTGATGAAGGAAGTTTGTATGAATGACATATTTAAACCTGTGAAACTTTATCTAAGGTAGAAATAAGATGTACACGTACACTGTGGTGTGCTGAACTTTTCCATTTTTTTTTTCTCTTATCAATTTTTTCCTCTGTATATATATACATGTATGTTGGTGTATTAAAGCCCAAGTCCACTCCAATTTTCAAAAATTATAACATGTTGTAAATAAATCAAAGGTTAAAACTGCCAAATATCACGGGCGTACTTCAATCAGGTGATTTTTAAGAGCGATTTTTGTTTCGGGTATTTCGAGCAAAACATTTATATTGCTGTACGGATGTGACGTATGCTCCTCACAACGAAAGTGCCAGCGGTATACATTCTGACAATAGGCTATTTTCGTAATGTAACCAAATTTAATGCATACGTCTTTGTGAAGTGCCTCTATACAAACTATTTCATTCACCTGATAAGAATAATAGTGTTTCATTATTCTTATCAGGTGAATGAAATAGTTTGTATCGAGGCACTTCACAAAGACGTATGCATTAAATTTGGTTACATTACGAATTTGTGTTGTGAGGACCCTACGTCACAACCGACTCGCTCATTAACTTGTTTTTTGCTCATTAAAAAAAATTATTAAAAATAAATCTGAGCACCATTTTCCAAAACCAAGTTATATTTGGGCTTTTTAGATTTTTGTCTATCTAATCAGCTCAACTTTTCAGTGGAGTGGACTTGTACTTTAACTCTGCACACAAAGTCAGGGCCATATATGGCCATAGTCTTTTATTAATTTTTACCTGTATGCTTAAAGTGTCAATATTTCCCTTAAAACAATCTACTACATGTATGTTTTAAAGGATACAGGATTCCACGTTTGAAGAAAGAAAATGTCTTACTTGCTAAAGTATTTCTTCAAATCAATGATACTACCTCAAGAGAGAGTTGAAAAGCAGGTGTCTCTGTGATATTTTCATAAGACATATTGCCAGTGACATGGATATATGCTCAGCCCATCTGTAATACTCGGTGTATAATTTGACATTTGTCAGATGCGGCCATGGGCGTGTTCTACCAAGGGGAAACTCATTGTGATATCAGCTTTCTGCTAGAGAGTTGCCTTAAGTAAATGATTGAAAGCGAGAGGAAGGATCAGTGAAGTGTAGCGAAATATCTGATAAAGGGTACAGAAGTTACAGTATGAAGTTTAAAGTTTTGAATGATCAAACACAAATGGGCAACTCTGTGATTCACCTTGTAAACAGCTTCCTATTTACCGGTACTTTATATGAAGAATATTGCAAATATCCAGTTTTTCTTACATGTAGTTGTCAAAAAAATTCTATGTAATGGGAAATGTCAAAAACATTAACATGTATTCGATTATACAGTACATCTTACATGTATGTATGATGACAGTTTTTCTTTGGATAACAAAGTTAAGTTTTTAATGATTTAAGTTGCACTTTGGCCACAGAAAAAAAATCTTTTACTTTTTGTTGGCTTTGTCATTCATTTCATATATACATTTTATACAAAGTACTCTTTCATGCACATACATGTTCAGGCAAAATAATGTTGAGAATGGAATTAGAGAATTTATTTCCAGGGGAAGACAGTGGCTGGTCTTTTGACAGCTTTTTAAAATACATTGGAAAGGTTTTGATAAAAGCCCTAGATTTGAAGATGGCTAACTTGCCTTCAACTGTGTGCCTGCTTTACTTTAAGCTTGGTAGAAATGTAGGTTTATGGGAGAAATTGATGTCTTGACTCTTGAGAGAAAGAGAGAGCACTAATTGATAGAAAGAGAGAGAGAAAGAGAAAGAGAGATAGGGAGGGGGAAGGACAGGAGACAGACAGACACAGCTTGACAGATATTGATAGAAAGAGAAAGAGAGATAGGGAGGGGGAAGGACAGAGACAGACAGACACAGCTTGACAGATATTGATAGAAAGAGAGAGAGAGAAAGAGAGAGAGAGAGAGAGGAGGGAAGGACAGACAGGCAGACACAGCTTGACAGATATTGATAGAAAGAGAGAGAGAGAGAGAGGGGGGTGGGAGGAGGACAGCCAGGCAGACACAGCTTGACAGATATTGCTCGAGAGAGAGAGAGAGAGAGAGAGAGAGAGAGAGAGAGAGAGAGAGAGAGGGGAGGACAGACAGGCAGACACAGCTTGACAGATATTGATAGAAAGAGAGAAAGAGAGAGAGAGGGGGGGTGGGAGGGGAGGACAGACAGGCAGACACAGCTTGACAGATATTGATAGAAAGAGAGAGAGAGAGAGAGAGAGAGAGAGAATGAAAGGGGAGGACACACACAGACAAACACAGAGATACAGTGTACATGTATTGATAGAAAACGAGAGAGGGGGGGGCAAGAGTCAGGCAGGCAGAGTCTGAGAGATATTGATAGAAAGAGAGAGAGAGAGGGGGGGGGGAGGGAGGGGGTGGGGACAGAGATGAACACAGTAAAAATATTAAAAAAGAAAGAGAGACATAGATATCAAATAGGAGAGAGGGTTGGGCAGAGACAGACACCTTTACATGAAGAGAAACAGACAGCAGGGACATGAATGGGGGCACAGGTTTAAGTTATTATGATTATCATTATGATTATCATTATCATCATCATTATCATCATCATCATCATCATTGTTATTATTACTACTATTACTACTACTATTACTTCTACTACTACTACTACTACTACTACTACTACTACTACTACTACCACTACCACTACCACTACCACTACCACTACCACTACCACTACCACTACTACTATACTACTACCCTATGTATTAAAATGTATGTATCTTTGGTGATAAATGAAATGGAAATTAATCTACTGATTTCATGCTGGTTTGTTCTCCTGACGTCAAGGGAAATTTGTTTGCAGTGAGGTAGAATGTATTTTAGTGAAAACACTTTGTGTTAACTTTAATGTGACATCTGTATGGTTGGATAGAGACAGAAGAGAGGGTTGGGCGGGAATGGACTCGAGATAGAGAAGAGAATAGAAAAGGAACAGAGAGAAAAAAGAAAGAGAGACAGAGGGGGAGAGGGGGTGAGGGAGAGGGGGGGAGGTTTATAAAACAAGATTTTAAATAGAGACAGTTCCAAAAGAGAGAGAGAGAGAGAGAGAAATCTAAACACGCCTATTGTATGAGATACACATTAGTAGAGAGATAAAGAGAGAAAGAGAGGGGGAGTGAGAGTGAGAAGAGAAAGTCATACAGCGTGTTTCTATTAGACGCCATTATCCGGTTAATAGCCGATAAGGGATTAATTTTGCATAATAGAAACTGACCTTCTCCGCTATTATCCGGATAATGCCGGTGAGAGCTGTGACGCGTTTACGGGCAAAATTATCCTTCTTTAAAAGGATAATTCAGGGGAAGCTAACTGGATAACTAAGTAGAAACTCACGCCGTTCTGATAACACATAACACATAACAGAAAGAAACCGGAAATCGGAGTGATCACGTGATCAGAATATTTGACCCCGACACTAAAATCCCAGGTTGGCCTAGCAGTCCCACAATCCTTTGCGGTGACCTTAGCCAAAGTTTGATGAACTTTTATTCACGGCCTTTTAACTCGCTAAATTGGAGCGGTGTATTTATCCAGATCATACACGTACCGGTAGATAGAAACTGCCCATTCCCTGGTAATATACACTATTTTCCGGAAAAAAAATTAACCGGATAATTTTAGTATTTAACTAACAGCGTGTTTCCACAGGAAAAAAAGTGGAACGATCCGGAATTGAAATACCGTGTCGCGGCGACAAGGTATGATACCAATCTGTTTTCACGGAGCGCAGCAATACCGTGTCGCGGCGACTCGGTATTAAAATATAGTGTCAATCCGAAGTCAAGATTCAACCTTTGACCTCGATCGTGGATCCAGATCTACACAGGATTCCACGCGATCATATGCGGTTCGAACGAAGTTGTTCTCCCTCCCCGCCAGACACGGTTTGTCGCTGTGTGTTTCCACAGGAAATCGACACGGATCGACACGGCAAAATCCACCTCCCAGAGGTGGTTCTGAAATACCGTATCTCGGTCGACACGCTTGTGTTTCCACAGGAAATCGACACGGTATGACACGGTATGATACCGTATCACTTTTTTCTGTGGAAACACACAGTATGAGAAACAGTGGAGCACCAGAGCTGGGTACAACATCAGATATTCATTGTTGAAAGAAATGAAAACAAAGTACAGTAATTAATCATATCGGTTTGTTGTTGTATGTTATATATTTAAGTATCACATAGGACAGCTGTATGTGGTAGCAAAGCACAGCTATGAACAGTGTCTGAAAGGAGATACACCTGTCAATGTCTCTTTGTCTCATTGTTTCTCATTGTCTTCTCCTGTCCCTTGTATCTTTCAGTACCACATAGGACAGCTGTACATGATAACAAAACACAGTGATGTTCAGTGTCTGATTGTCTGATTGTTTCTCATTGTCTTCTCCTGTCTCTTGTATCTTTCAGTACCACATAGGACAGCTGTACATGATAGCAAAACACAGTGATGTTCAGTGTCTGATTGTCTGATTGTTTCTCATTGTCTTCTCCTGTCTCTTGTATCTTTCAGTACCACATAGGACAGCTGTACATGATAGCAAAACACAGCGATGAACAGTCTCAAAAGGGAGAAGGTGTAGAAGTTATCCAGAATGTAGAGTGCAATGACCCTGTCCATGGCAAAGGCAGGTTCACAGAGAAAAGGGTCTATCTATCAAAGTAAGTCAGTCCAACAAAGAAGTCCTTGACACTTGTACGAAATCAATTCTACCTACAGTATGAATACCTTTTTTTTTCTTCCTGGATTATGTCAGTATTATTTAAGGGATTATGTAAAAGGTTATCTTAAAGACACTCCATATTTTTAACTTTTAGAAGGCTTGTTGAAAAATTAGAACAAGTGGTGATTGGAAGCAAGAATATATGTGGTGACAAAGCTCAGTAGAAATAACTTCTTTATTAAGATCTATGATTGAAGGACCACTCAAAATACAATAGGAATAAGATTTGTATTATGCTTTTCAAATGAACATATATTTTCACTTAAGTAATATTTGTCATTTAAATGTGAGTTTAGCATGAATGCAGTAAAGGAAGTTAGTTTCTATCGTGGTATTGAAGGGGGGGGGGGAAGGGTTTTAAGACTATAATTATCTGATTTTAACTCTTTGCCCGCCACGTACATGTACACAATCCCCCCTGTGCCACATTGTTTTTAGGGTGCCACCTTAGGAGGGGTTCTGCATGGACTATGCTTACTCAACTCGCAATAACTTTTGATTGGTGTACTGTAATGAAAAACTTTGTGTAGCAATATTGTATAGAAATTAATAGTCTTGCCAATGGTATCATTTTTGTAATGTATATTATCATAAATTTTGAGATTATCAACTATACATTTTGTATCCAAGTTTTCGTTTAGAAGGGTATTCTACACCTCTTATATCTAATACTTTGTTATGGAGGTTTATGTCCTGAGTTAGTTCATTGAAAAGATGTATTCATGAGCTTTCACTACAAGTGTGATGTGTATACAATGCGAAGCACGCGTTACTATTGTGTGTGTGTGCGTACAATAGAATTAAATGCGTTCCGTGTGTATTGTGAATGAAATGTGACTTGAGTCGAAGTTGGCAGCCCGCTGTATGTTCCGCTAGCCGAACGTAGCGGGCAAAGAGTTAAGAATTACAAAAAAATATTTCCTCACCATTTTTATTCTTTTTATATCATTCATTTAAACTGGGTCTTGATGTAGTTTGAATGTGTACCCGGTACCCATAATGGTCATTTATAAACTTTTCTGTCTTTGTTGCAGTCGATTACCAGTATGGATACAGAAGTTAGTTTCCAGGTTGTGTAGCTACTTCTATATAACAGAGAAGGCATGGAATCACTATCCACATACCATGACAGGTTAGCCAACAACTACAATTAACAATTTATCTAATTCTTTCTATTTTTTAAAAGGTACTATGTCCCATTTGCAGGCCCAAAAAATGGAAAGATTAAATTCCACCGGCATTTGAAAGATAATACTAATTTAGAATTTCCCTCAAAATGAAAGGGCTTGAAAATGTCTTTTTGTGGAAAAATAACGACCGTTAGTTGTCGAATTGACTGATAGGACATACGTGACATATTCATAATTTCTGCAAAGTTCTATAGAATTTGATGTTGGCTGCAAATGGGACATAGTACCTTTAATAAAATATGTGTGATTGATTACCTGGTATACTGTTCTCTCTAGTATAAAGATACTTATGCACGTACCAAACTTTACTGAATTTGTCCTTATTATCTGAAATGTTAAAACCTGTAATTTGACTTTAGTTTTATGGCCCAACATATTCAACAGGATTTAAGCCCTTTGCTCATCTTTCTTCCTTGGTAAAAAGAGAAAAGAAGACCAATACACAAAATAAGTAGCATTTAGAACATGATGGTCTGTATTCTACAAAAATAAGTAGCGTGAGAGGTGTCATGGTCGAGTGGATACGTCACCGGACTGTCGATCACAAGGTCCGCGGTTCGAGTCCCGCCGCGGCACTAATGTCCTTTGCCAAGACATTGATCTACATTTGCCACACTCAACCCAGGTGATGTAAATGGATACCTGGTAGGAATTAATTCCTTGAAATGCTAGAGCGCCGTAATGGCAGCCGTGCTAAAGCCAGGGTAATAATCAGGAGCGCCAGGAGAGTAAAGTCTGACAGATATGAACGCTATACAAGAACCCAATATTATTATTATTATTATTATTTAGAACATGATGGTGTGTATTCTACTAACTCAGTTAAACCTGATCCTGGGTCTAAGATCATGTTAACCTAGGAAAACTTTAGTAGACCTCAGACTAACTTTCTTTGTTAAACCCAACTTTATAATGTAGTAGACTACGGGCCCTATGACTTTAAACTTAGCCAAGGAGAGGCAATTGCTTGAACCAGTAGAAAAAGAAGAAGGGCAAGGGAGAGAGAGAGAGAGAGAGAGAGAGAGAGAGAGAAAGAAAACAAAAGAGGGAAAGAGAGAGAGAGAAATAGAGAGAAAGAGAAGGGTTATACACTGTAAGTGAAGGAGAGGGAAAGAGGGTGGGAGAGGCAGACAGACAGACAGACAGACAGAGAAATAGAGACAGAGACAGACGTACATGTAAATACGAATAATAGGAAACCATAGCATATCAATCACATTAAGCCCCCAGCATTAATTTCTCATCATGGATAGTGCACTTGACTCTGGCCTTTTACAATGTATGTGGCTTGTCCCACAGGCAGGCAGGCATACTCTCAAGTCTTTTATAGGTTCTGTACTCCATTGCCATGCAACCATGCGAGTGATGAGGTACATTGTAGGACAGAGAAAGAGAGTGAGAGCAAGAGAAAGAAAGAGTGAAGGGAACAAGAGAGGGAAATAAGACAGAGAGAGTCGGTAGAAAAGGGAAAAGGAGAAAAAAGTCATAGATAGACAAGAAAGAGGGAGAATAGAGGAAGAGAGTTGGGGAGAGATGAAGAGATAGAAAAATATACCATACAAACAGGGAAACAAATGAGAAATAGAGAGGCAGACAGACAGAGGGGGAGGGAGAGACAGAGAGAGAGAGAGAGAGAGAGAGAGATTGAAAGTAAGAGAGGTACATATACTGTAAACGCTGTTATTTTTGCGTGATTAATTTTTCACGCTGAGCGACCCCAAAACATATTCGAGGGTTCTTAAATTCGTGTTGCACGCAATTCAGCCCGTTCAAATCATGCATAAGAAGTCATGCTTATATTTTCGCGCTTGCTGATCTTAGCGCGAAATCCCGAAAAATTAATGTACCGCGAATATTTCCGCGTTTACAGCACTGTAGTTGTCTATAAACAATCACAAGCATAGATGCTGACATATCCCCTAAACTCTATCGGTTCTTCACCTCATATCCATACAGTCCCTCAGCACTGCCCAAGTGCCCATGTACTGTCAGCTGTTCCGTGTCAATTGGGTTTAGCCCAGGGATTGGTCTGGGATCAACTTGCAGATCATTTTGATTTTCATACTTAATCCTCTTTAAGCCAATGATGGTTTCACACTGTTGCTCTTACTGTCATGGGAAAATGGCAACTTGGCAATAGAGAATAGAGAAAGACGATTTCTAGAACTGTCAGTTTAGTTTTCATTTGATTTGATTTGATTTTTCCTCATGTCCATTATTCATCATGCATGAAAATCATCATTAACATTATTGGTAGCAGGGATTCATCTTAAATTTTGAGGCTTTATACATGTATGTGTACATGTAGGTATATCTAGAAATATAAGAGGACCATACAATATCTTAACTGGAGTAATGGTTGTAATTCAGGTTCATTTAAATGTTCAAATTATGCTTTTGGACCCTTAATAGTGTCAAGTCCTGTATGAAATGCAAAGAAAAGAAAAACAATAAAAAGGGATCTAGTTTCAGATGAAAACACATACAAATGATGGTTAGGCCACCAAAAAAAAAGTTTTTTCCCCCCAAGACCATTTTGTTAACCATTGAATATGGTTTACTTTTAGTACAGCACACATTTGAATAGAATCCATCCACATCACACTATCACATGCTTTATTCTCATCGGGTAAAACATATTTCAACATTGGTTGGAACATTATCCCTGGAACTTGAGTATTTTTATCTGGGGGTTATTTCACCTTACTACTCAGAAAGCATACTTGTCTATACACAACCAGGGGGCAACAGCTTAAAGTCCTCTCCAAGGGACTTCGTATTGAGGATTAATGCCTTAGGCTTAGCAAAGGGCATGAGCGCATCGACTTTGTATCGAATTCAGGACCTCCTAGTTGAGGGACCAATAGTCCTAATGCTTAAACCGTAAGTAAGATAAACTCAGACTATTGGAGACTTTCCAATGATTGGTAATATAACTTATGTATTCAGGAAAATGTACAGAAAAACTTGTATTCTATGCGAGCGCAAGCATGTGCACCAAGAAATCTCCTCACAAGTGGCTTGCTTTTATGTTTATTGAGACTATATTTAAATTTGCATTTTCTCTAGATAAAAGGAATATTTGAAGCTCATAATTTGAATAAAGTATAGCGACATGGAACCCTTAAGCATACAAAACAAAATATTTTTTGGTTGGTATACTTAACTGTAATACATGTTCTGAATGAGTAACGTTTCAATACTGTTGCCCAGGGGGGGTGTTTCACAAAGACTAAGATCGACTTAAAGTTGGATTTAACTATGGCAGGCCGTTCATGCCACTGTTTGCTCTCACCATTTACTGGCATTGGTCTCTCAAGGGACGTACAAATCATGGTCACGAATCTACAGAATTTACATTCGTTGATAATTCATTGTTGAAATAAAAAATATTATCTAAAGATCATATTGGTGAGAGCAAACAGTGGTATGAATGGCCTGCCATAGTTAAATCCAACTTTAAGTCGATCTTAGTCTTTGTGAAACACCCCCAGGACTATACCATACATGTACATGTATCTTTATTAATCAATTAGGCATTTGAAGGTTTATGACAATGGCATTGCTATGGTTTTAATAGAAAGGTTACATTTCAATGAGGGATTAAATCAGATTAATTATGAAATTGACTTTAATACACATATCTTAATCTCCTGATTTAAAATGTGAAGATGACTGATGTGTCAACACCTCAAGCTCCCAAATGTTATATTGTAAACATAGCAATATAGAGAAACAATTAGCTCACTTATACAAAATACATTTGCCATTGAATGCGAAAGGATATAACCATAAGAGAGTTTGGGGCATAGGGGTAGGGAGTTGTATTGGAAATCACCATATTTATGGATACCGTACATGATTTAAAAATATCCATCAGTGGGCTGAGTTTGGTTGATTATTCTGCAAAAAGAAATGGGTTTTGTTTGACTCAAAATGCTAATAAAGCTAAAAGCTAATGTTCAATATAATGAGTCACTGCCCCCAGTGTAATACAGTGCACTTACAAGTAAAATCAAAATGAAAAAAGCTACATAGGCCTACTGTAAATCAACACTCACACTCCTCAACTTCCCCTTCCCTCTCCCCTCCCCTCCCTCCTCTCTCCCTCCCTCCTCCTCCCCTCCCTCTCCCCTAAAGAAGAGAAAACTTGTTTTTTCCCAGTTGTGACCTGTCCATCATGATCATGAAGAGGATTTTCTGATAAGTCCAATTTCGATACCAAATCCGCTTTAATACTACATGATTTACTGTCAGGGGGCTGTCTTTTTGAGTTATACCGATGGACATAAAGTAATCTGACATTTGCTCTGGCGGCGTTTGCTCTGGGCTGTGTTTCATCAAAGATGTGGGATTAAAGTTGTATTTCGGTATTCTTGTTAGGTTTAGTGTTAGGGTATTAAAGGGTTAGGTACATGTATAGTGTCGGGGCAAGTGTTATAGTTGATCATTTGATTGGTGAACTGTATCAACTGTTCCGTAGTTTTAGATAGAGGAAGTATTGAAGATCCATACATATTTATATTTACTACATTTCCCTTAGGCCTGTAAGAAGTCAACTATTTAAGATTTTAGTAATTATTTTGGGTCTGAATTTGAAATTCAATTTTCTTCATAGAAATAAATTGTGCATGAATTTGGGAAAGGTTTTAAGTTCGTTATCAAATCGCATTGCTCCATATCTAAAGCTGCAGTTGCACATCAGTATGTGCAGGAGGAGGTGTGATTTCTCAGTGGTAGAGCAGTGGTCTTGTAACTATGGGTGCATTTATCGTGCCTTGCCACTCAGAATCAGCGTTTCTATATGTACATATTGAACCCCACTATACGAACATGATTTTCGGGATGTCCCGTTTATCGTCTCTTCACGACTCAAAATAAAGGCCTTGTCTCTGCGCAGCTGCTTTGCGCCGTTTGACCCGGGAAGCAGATTAGCATGGGAAGGTCCGATTTGTATGTGGGGTTCAAAACAGCTTTGCGTTTATCATGTCTCAGAGACGTGATTCTGGCTGTATGTCACATTCAAAATGCACCCATATCTAAAGACGTTTGAAAAGGGCTTTGCGTTTATCGCCTTAAAAATTTGCCTGAAAGACGTTTGAAAATGCTGATTCTAGGCAAAAATTGGACGATAAAACGTCCCAAGAGATCCCAAGTTTAAAACCGATAGGATCCGCTGCTCTGTGCAAAAGACCTACAGCTTCAAGTCCTTTGAATAGGAGTTTAAGCTGTATGTCCTCTTAGATCCTTAACAGCCAGGTGAAATAAACCAACATTTAGTAAATCACATTCAAAATACTTTCACATCTTCTTCAGATAATCATGCTTTTGCTTTCTTTTAATTTGCCTCTAATACATTTCTAGATAAGATTTTAGAAAAATTGCTGTCAGGACTCTTATCAGCTGCTGAATTAGCTCAGGACTATTAACCTGATGATGATTACTTTCCCTCCCAAACTATCCCCAGAGGAATTGTTGATAGTTTCATATCTGCTTCAGATATCACAGAATACAATTAGAAAACATAGTATTAGACTTCTTGAATAATGTAAATACATTCTTTTCATCAATTTGCCTTCAATGATTCACACATGAGTTTTAGTACCAATACCTCTTGAACTACTACCCCCTGGGCAACAACACCCAGACTACTACTGCCGGACAAAATTACCCCTAGGACCCATCCCAACTCCCTGACAACTACCCCCATAGCAATTGTTTACTGTTTAATACTTCCATATCTGCTTCAGATAAAGCAGAATACAACTTACTAGAACTATATGAATATCCAATATTATTATCATTCTTAATTTGCCTTTGATTCTTTTAGATAACATTTTAGGTCAAATATGTTCTGGACAACTACAATAAACTCCCCACCTTTCACCAGACATCTACAGTACTCCAGTATAACTACCTACGTTCTTTTTTTGTAAACTTTGAGGGGATAAAGATTAACGCAGTCATGATGTCTCAATTACAGAGGATTATCATCCTGTGTGTCAGAGACAAACTTGAGTACCTTACTTCACTCCTAAGCCCTAAAGGATACTATATTAAACTCAATTGAAATAATTAATTTTATCCCTGGAGGGTATGACGTACATGTACAAGAATTAATAGGACATGGTGTACCCTTCTTCGGAACCCTTCTTCGTAAGAGGGCAACGCTCTCCGCGAAATCATCCACTTTAGTCTGCCTCAGCAGATCTATGATTTATGAGCGTGTCGAGCATACATGTATTATTGATATCACCCCCAAGCCCAGAGCCCGTCAATATTCACGCCGCAGGTAAGTGCTCACTCTTGAGTGGAGCCCAAATGGCCCCTCAGTCCCATGTGTGGGTTCCTGTGTCATGCAGCAGGTCGTACACCCATTCCCTGCCTGAGCAGTCCCATGGCAATGGGTGATACTTCATAAGGAAATGAGGTTTCAATTCAATTACTGTAAACATGTTTAGAGGCAATACCAGTGGTTGCAGTGGTTTTTCATAGACTTAATCTTTTCTTCTTTTTTTTTTTTGGTCCTCATGGAGTTTCCTTTCTCTTTTTCTTTTAGTTTCCATTAGCACACATGTACACACATGTTGTATAGCCAATCTGAACACCAAAGAATATCAATGTTGAACTCTGAAGAAGCTAAGATTCAAAATTTTGCATATATTTGTCTTCAATTTTAACTTAAGGCATGAAATTTGTTGATTGCTTATTGGTTTAACAAGGAATGCTGGAAGAACTCAATAAAACTGTATGCGGAGGACTGAACTAAAGGCTTTCATGTAGGGCATTGTAACTTTGAGTTTCATAGTATTCATTAATAAATAGATTATAATGGAATACCTTAGTAGAAGTCTGGATGATGAATATATGACTGTTGATGTGATACTGAGTATTTTAAGCTGTATTTTAAGCCTAGAAGTCCATCTGTTCATATTACTTTTCATGTTTTATGCATATGATGCCAAGGGCTTTGTTTAGGAACTCTGCAGACTGCTCATTCCCTTCTTGCCTCCACGTTCAGCTCATGAAAATGCAATTAATGTTCCTAATCTTTCATGCCTCATCATTACATGTATAGAGAGAAAGAAAATGTGGAAAAGATAGAGAGAATAAGATGGGGAGAGAAAAGGGAAGAGAGAGACAGAGAGAGAGACAGAGAATAAGAGGGAGAGAGAGAATAAGAGGGAGAGAGAGATATTCAGACCTTTCAGGAGTCACCATGACATTGAGAGAGGACAGAGTGAAAGGGAGAGAAAGTCCAATATATGACTGAAAGAGAGAGAGAGAGAGAGAGAGAGAGAGAGAGAGAGAATAATTAAGGATTGATAGTGAGAAAGGGAGTACTAAAGTAAAAGTGACGCAAAACATACCCATGATAAACTAATCCCTCCTGACCAAAATGGAAAATTAGTTTCACACTCACCATTTGAAAGGTTTGAATATTTGATGATGCCCTAGCTCTCTGCCATCGCAAGTGAAGCAGAGCTGCCATCAGTCCCTAAGGATTTCTCATAGTAATCAGATATATGCCGGACTCCTTTGAAGATACAAGAGTTGACAGGGTCTGTATTTGCCGTTTATTTGGGCCATTAGTTGTGCTCATTTAGGCTAGACAGAAGGCTCTGAATATGAATGAATATTATTGCCGTTTAAAGTCACAATCAATCACATCATTTTGCCATGTACCCATCAAGTTTTTGCTACAAGTATGATTTTTTTTTTGTAGGGTTTGGAAAAATAGGAAATTGAAGCTGGGGCATTGGAGCAATCTTGATGAAATATGTATTATTATAGATATCATACATATATGCAAGAAAAGTAAAATAGAAAGTAGAAACAAATTATGTTGTAAATTTCATTCAAAAGTTTTAAAGAATAGTATGTACACACTAGCTAGTACACACAAGGGAAGAAAGAAAGAAAAATTGAGTGGAGACAAATGGGAGAGGTAGAGAGAGAGAGGTGGGGGGAAGGGAGGGAAATAATAGAAGGTGAGGCAGGAGAAATACAGACATGTGCAAGCAAGCTTTGATTTAGCTGTGAAAATCTATGCTGAAGTGGAAAATTTTATGTTGCAATTAATAACTTTATTGTAGGAGAAGTACAGGTGTAAAATATGAATAAGGAAAAAAATCATTCAAGACAAAGCATCAACATTATCAAATGGAGAGTGGATAGAGAGGGAGAGAGAAGAAAAGAGAAAAACATGCAGAGAGAGTGAATGAGTGAGAGAGAGAGAGAGAGAGAGAGAGAGAGAGATGTGAGAGAGAAAGAGAGAAGGAGATGGGAGAAAAGGTGACAGATGAGAGAGAAAGAGAGAGATGGGAGAAAAAGTGAGAGGAGAAAGAGAAAGTAAGAGAAAACAATGGTGGAAGTGAGTAATTGATTTGAGGATAAGTGGAGAACCAAAGTATCAGCAACCATGTGAACCATTTTTCCAGTCTCTGGAAAGCCATTGGAAAGATAGTACTAGCACATGTCTAATTCATGAAAAACAGTGTATTTTACTAATGATGACTTGATAACTGAGAAGTCACTTTGTATAATTGATCACACAGAATATCCATATGTGCTGTCTGTTACTCCTAATCAAATTATATAGCCACTCTGCCTTTCAAGACTTTTAACACACCCATGGCAATATCATCACAGATTTGTAGATGTTAAAAAAATAACGCCTCTTTTCATAACGATGAATCTGATAGACACGATATTCAGTTCTTGTGTGAATGTTCAATGAATACTGGTTGAGGGATTTTATAATTCTGGCAAAATTTGGCATAAGAAATCTAATTTTAAAATATTCTAATTATCACCTAATGTTTCTCTATCATATAAAAACTGTTTGAATTTTTAGATTTGATGCTTGTGAAATAGAAATATAAAGTAGAATCCAGTCACATGTGATGAAAAATGGGTGGTAATGCAAGCAACATATGAAAACAGTATCAAGATATTACAGGTAGTTCAGTAAACATATATAAAGTAAATTATCAAAAATGCAGGACGATATTAAAGCTGGTACTGAAATCAACTTTTGTAAGCACAGTAGCCCAATGTGAATGTACACAACTGTGCTTTTCCATCAACAAATGGGTTGGTTTAAGTTTGAGTTTAATCAGGTTTATGCATTAGCATGTGCACACCCTTAAAAGGGCAACTGGCTGGAATGCTCCCAAGGAAGTGGAAAAATTTCCACTGTAATTTGCAGAATCGTAGCAGAATCCAGTGACCAGGGTCATAGTACTAGAAGTGCTTTGGTAGGTTACGTTGTAACTGGAAAAGTGCATTATAAATTAGAGTTATTATTATTATTATTATTATTATCATTATTATTATTATTATTATTATTATTGTTATCAGCATTAAAAAAAAATAATACAGGACAGTATAGTCCAGAGACTACAATGAGAAAAGACAATGGATATATCGATTTAGCAAAATCAAAATTACTGAACAAATTAATTGCCTTGAACTGTAATGCATATATTATAAATGTTAAAACAATGGATCAAATAATCATTAAACTTGTTATCAAGTTTAATCAGTAAATTTTTGTCTGAAAATTTTATACAGGTATACTGAGTGTGTGCCATATGCTACATGGTTATCATATGCACTCTTTAAACAACGTTCCTTTGCATTGTGTTTCCATTTTTGTGTATGCTTGACTGCTAGAATTTCTCATTTTCAGCTTAAATTACTGTCACTCCCAAATTGTTCATGATTGTTTGTGGTGTTGTTGAAACAAGGTGTTTGTAGTCAGCGGTTATATGCCTCCTGAGTCTGTAATTACAAGCCTTTTACTTTCACCATTGCTCATATATGAATGTTATATGCAGCTAGTCTCAAATCGTCTGTTTGGAGCCAGAAGGGCATTATTACTCATATACTTAAACACACAGACGACACAGTGAACGCCCTTTTGGCTTTAAGCAGACAAAATGTTCTGAGAAAGAAAAAAATGAGTTGGAAAACTTGGAATGGATGAGAAGAGAAGTGCCAGGATTATTCATTCCTCTGTGGAATTCACTTATAAAAAAAGGGTTTTTACTCAGGGAAATGCTCTGACGCAATTTGAATGTGACCTTCAATTTCAAAACATGACCTTGCTATTATACAAGTAAAGTTACTCCACGGTTGCATGGATCGTAAGTGTAAATGTAGTACATTTACATTATGAATAATACAATATGAGAGATGTGCATTTGGATAATATCACATTCTATTACATGTATGGTAACAAACCAAGATACATTTTTAACCCAGACCAGGTTAAGAAACCATATAGATTTGTATTCAACAGGTTTAATGCTATACCGGTAATATAATCATGGGGCATGCTTTAATACATATAATATATCATAAAAAAGAGAAAATTTTGCATTCATATGACAAACTTATTTAGGAGGACTGTATGGAGGAGGCTTGGTGAACTGAAAATATGAAATACAATAGTACACATAGAGCGATATTTCCACTCAGCTAGAATTATCCAAAGATATATTGGATGGGTTCTGACTGATTAAATATGCCTCTGGATTTTATTGAGTGACTAAAAAGGGAACGGCACCGTGCTCATATCTCTAAGTAACTCAATTACTTTGATTTATGAGGCCTCGCTACCAATATCTTGCCCTGGTTCATATTTGATGAATTGGTGCTCTTGAGATTTGTTTACATATGGAATTGACTCTGACACAAGCTGTACATGGCAGGGTGTCAACTGCTTGAAGGCTCTGTAGGATTAAAGTGATCAGTTGGTACAAATCAGGTTTTCAAGATGTTCTCATTGAGAGCCAAAAGGGTATTAATTCAGTATTACGGGATGTACCTCTGTACTCTTTTTGTTGCCCAGTAGTAAACGCATGTAGAGGTGTCGTGGTCGAGTGGATACGTCGCCGGACTATCGATCACAAGGTCCGCGGTTCGAGTCCCGCCGCGGCACTAATGTCCTTTGGCAAGACATTGATCTACATTTGCCACACTCCACCCAGGTGAAGTAAATGGGGACCTGGTAGGAATTTATTCCTTGAAACGCAGAGCGCGTAACAGCTGCACTGCTAAAGCCAGGGTAATTATGCTGCATTATTGTAGAGCGCTTAGAGACTTCTGATAAAGTAAGTGTTAGGCGCTATATATATAAGCAAATATATTTATTAATAATTATTATTCTGCTTTTATTTCATTGTGTCCATGGCTCTGCTCCACTTCCGTCCAGATCTTTACACTCTCAAAACTCTGGATTACTTGTTCTTCCTATTAAAGCTCAATGCCAAGTGGGAAGAGAGTTCATTTGCTCATGCAGGGCCTTCGCTGTGGGATGCTCTCCCTCTAGATATTTGTATTAGCAGATCAAATGATGTAAAACATATCTGTTGGATTCAGCAAATAATTAATGATCGTTCTCTTTAATTTGTGTATGTACTATCTTACTCCTGCTCTTTTGAATATATGCTTTAATATGGGATTTAATTTTTCCATAAGTGCACCTTAAGCATTTGATTTTCAAGTGGATTAGGCACCTTACAAATCTCATTTATTATTAGTATTATTGTTATACAAATTAGTACCCTTTTACATTAGCTCCCAGCTGACATTATGAGCTTTAGTAATAATAAAAATATTAAGTTCTTGTATAATAGCGCATATCACATTATATATATAATGGAGCAGCTTGCTTAAAGTCATGTTTCAGCTGAGAACAAGAAGGGGATTAACTCTGCCAGCTACATGTAATTAAAATTTAAAATTTGAACAGTTGTCACACATGTTTTGAAGATGATTGAGTAATGGAAAAATGATTAGGGAACATTCAACATGGCTAAAAGCTATCACAGTTTGTCATATTTGATAGGCAGAAATGTGTGTGAATGTGATGAATAGCCTTTTGGGCATTTTTCAGACGTCAAGCTAATTGGTCCACAAAAAAGCATTTATCCTGATGCATTACATGTATAAAATTATGAGGATGCATTCTTTAAGTGATTAGAAAAAAGAATTTGTAAATGCTCGTTCAGATATGACATAGTAAACTGCCGCAAAAAAGTCGCCACATTTTAAAAAAAGATGTTGTGACAACTGCATGCAACAAAGGACATACATACATACACTGTATATTCACTTAATAGCTCTGTGTTAAAAGATACAGAAATGTGAAGCACGTTCATGCCATGTCATCATTTTAAAAAAACGGCAGTTTACCACCCTATTTCTGATAGAGGCTTAAATTGTATACTCTCGTCCCCAAAACAAACCATTTATGCAAAACTTTGTTTTATTTCTTTTTGTTTTTCTTTCCCATCACATTTTGTCTTCCTTATTTTCCTTGTCTTACAGGTGTATCTCTTTGTTTCCTCTCTGCTTTTTGTCATTCCTCGTGTCAATCTTTCCTGCTCCTATATTTTTACAATTCTTTTTAATACATCATTATCTTCCATTCTCCTTCCTGTCTTTCTACTGCCTTTAACAAAAAATTACCTTCATAAATTCTTTATCCATGCTGAAAATTCTTCTATGCAACTTATTTCATTTCTTGTTTAATATTTGTCTTTGTTTTGTTTTTCCCTTTCATGCTGCTGATAATTTTATGGGATGTCATCTTCACACACTCAACAGAATACACAGTGAGTATATTCCTTATTTTATAGTGATGATAATTGTTGAATGAAAGTGATTATATTTCTCAAAGTACATATTGTCCACTTAAGAGTCAGAACTTATTCATTTTTACATAAAAGCACCTTTTCTGGCTTTCAGGTAATGATATGATCCTTGTGTAGTAACTCATTCTTTTTATCCACGGGTTGTATTTGATTTCTTTATTTACTTGGGATTTTTAAATGAATTATAACGATGATAAAATGGGAATAAAATGAATCCATATTACAAACTGCACTGGAGTTAACTTAACTTATTAAAGAACTCCAACAACAACAAAATCTTGGAGAAAAGGTACAATATAATGACACAAGTAATATTCATTATTATATGAATACCAAGTTCAAAAATACTGTTTGTATTTTATGCTGAAAATGATAAGTATATATTTTTTTTATTTATATACAAAATGATAAATTATATAAAGATTGATTGTGTGTACTGTACATGTATACATCTCACATGTATGACAATAAACTTTGCAGCATTTTAATGTCATAATGTCATTAATGACTCAGCTGTTATGATATATAATGGGAGAGTGTTAGACCCATGGCCGGTGAATCAATTTAAATGTCACTCTCTTCATAGCTGTCAAATGTGATGTGTCTGTCTATGGATTATCTGTTCAAGATGGGTTTGTTTTCATCATCAGTCTCAGTTTGCTGTCTGGTATTCTACTCAATACCTGTTGGTACAAAATAAAACCATTATCTTGTAGGCTGTCTGTTGAGGGCAAATATTTTCCTCTGATATATAGCTATAGTATGGGGATCAACCTCATATACGATCGTCAGAAATACTAAAATACTTGATGTAGTCTGTAGCATACTGTATGGGACAACGTACCTTGGACTTGCCCATTTAATGGATGACTTATCGCCCTTCTGGCTCTTGGCTGACTAATTATTCTGCTGAAATGAAGACGTTTGGTAGCTGTCACTTCTCAATAAACATTTTGTAGAATGTTAAATGGGTAGCCTATTTGGGATTCAAGAATATATATGAATTCGGGAGGCACTCATTTTTTTCAAAGGTTTATAATTCCAAAACACAAGTTTTCCATACCAGGGGGTTCAGAATTCTGAAAATTAAATTTGGGTCTTATTTCCGAAAGTGAAAGGGGGCTCGTTATTCTGACAATTTGTAATTCTGAAAAACGGTACAGGGTTCTATGACATTTGCAGAATCATTAAAACTATTTAATTTACAGAATTACAAACCACATTTTATTTTTGGAACCTTCAGGAATTAATTCCTGTTGTTGAATTTGTATTATGTAGCAATGGGAAAGGGCCTCAACAGGGGATGCAAATGTGTATCTTGTTTTGGAAATGATATATCTTTCAGGAATCTATAAATAATGTACAAAATCAGAATCTATCTCAAGGGCACTTTGTGTGTACCATGGGAACATGCATAAAAAGCAGGTCTAGGGGGTTTGTTGTATCTCAGTAGAAAGACCTTCTGTTCTGTGAATTATGTTTTAACTTAAAGTGTACAAATCGACAACAACAAAATTGTTCCATATGTTAGGGATTCAATGTCGCTATACTATATTCAACATATGAGTTTCAAATAGTACTTGTGTGAAGAGATATTGCAAGTTTAAATACAGTACTCTCAGTTAGGTAGAGCGCTCGGTCCAGGGTTGAAGTTAAGAATTTGGTTAGTGCAGGAAATTTACCACAGAGTGATTTTCGTATTAAAGTAGCTTGTGTCTTAGACAAAATAAAAATGCAGTGCATATTAACACTTCAGTATGAATCTTTGTGTGTTTTTTTCTTCAGCTACCTGTAAGTATTTTGAATTTGTTATATTTTGTAATTTCCAGCATACATTTTTAATATTAAAATAACTAGTTACTAGGCCAGTACCTCCATGATTAGACATGCAGTGATTGACAGTATCATAGATTAACAGTCAATTGTGCAGGATGGCAGGTGTTCTAAGAGAGCTTTTATCTTTTTTTATCATGTTACAGTCATGCTAGACACCCTTCTTGCAGATGAAACTCCAAAATACCAATTACTCTGCTGCTTGATATTAAATCACTTTGTCAACCACAAAATAGCACCCCAAAAAGCAATGAATAAGATTCAAGAGCACTAATCAGTAGTTCAATATCCAACAGAATAAGAGCTGTCTTGAATTCTATTTAGAATTATACCAATAGGAAGTAGGAAGGGGAAACAAGATCAAAGTGTAGAGAACGTGAAAAGTATGACATGAATGCAAATACTTCAAGGAACAAAATGATTGTCACCGTATTCTATATATTCTGGACTTTTTGTAAATTGAGAAGGTATTTCTTTAGAAACATTTGCAGAAGATGGGCAGTGTTACTGATATTTTCATTTCCAAAACTGTTGAAACACATGAGACACACTTCCAGATGTTTTTTATGCAACAGGTTTAATATCCCATGTGAAAAAATATCCTAAGTGAAAAATGATTAATTGTTTCATGGCCTCAAACTAGTAACAGGAAGGGTGTCTTTCATTTCATTGTGAAAATAAAAGGACTCTGTTTCTAAATATGAACAAAGAGCCTGTCAGATGTTTTTTTTGTGTGTGGTCTTGGTGTTGTGTTGTCCTCAGCCTATAATCAGAATTAAACTTGGCTTTGCAGGTAAAGGATGAAAACGTATTATCTCAATCATCTTGGCTGATGGATATTTTTTTTCTTCCAGTTATCTTTTGGGATGTTCAATATTAAAAGACTTTGAAGGTACAAAGTTTTAAAAAGTACATCAAAAATATTCATTCATAGGACATCAAGATTCAAATGGTATGTGAAATGCTAATGCCATTTTTAAAGGTTTTTTTTTTTTTTTTTTGGTGAGTTTTAAAAAAATCTTAAGTGTATTTTGAAAATACCTTCTGGAAACAAAGAAATGTCTGTCCAAGGGAAGCAATATTTTCCTCTTAACCCAATAAATGGTACTCTTGTTTTACTTATAATTTCTGATATGCCCTTTTGCAGTTTAAGGTTAGATTTATGCCTAGTTAAATTGCTGATCAATATATTTTTGCCCAAAAGCTTTGAATATCATTTTGTGAAGGTGGTGCATCTGTTTTGCATGTTTTGGCAGACACAATAAAATAAGCATGGATGTTTAGCAAGAATAATTCCACATTACCATGTATAACTTTTTTTTATAATGTCCTTTTCATATGAATATTGATCAATGAATACTGGACAGCCAATGATAAATCAATGAAAAACCTAACAGCCAGTATCAAGCCATTACAAGTTGATTTATAGTTCCTTTAATAGTGAACTTTGTGTTTAATAAGAATGTGGTACAGTCAAACCTGTCTATAGCGACCGCCCAAGGGAAACACAAAAAGTGGTCTTTGTAGACAGGTGGTCTTTGTAGACAGGTTCCTTTAGTACATGTTTCAATGAGAAACCATTTTCAAGGGAAACAAAAAATGTGGTCTTTGTAGACAGGTGGTCTTTGTAGACAGGTGGTCACTAAAGCAGGTTTGACTGTATATTGCTAAATACACACTGTACATGTACTTTTGCAATTGCAGAACTGTTTATTGTAGAATGGCAAAAAGATACATCACCTTTAATATCAAGAGTGCTTTAGTGGGGCAAAGTTTGCCTGAGAGTGTTATGAAATAAGTTGCCATGGCAACGTATGCCTAGCAAATAGTGAAGGATGATTGATAATGTCCATCATCCATCTCGATGCTGGCTTAGTTGATGGATCTCACCAAAGAGGAGAAGTTTACCACTTTACCAAGTTCACAATGGAATTTAATTAGATATATCACCTTTTGAAAGCAAGGATTGATGACACTTTGCCATAGATCTGTCATTTCAATCATGTATAATTCATATTGAATTCAGTATCGCTTGACAGGAGGGACCCATCATATGCTATGTGATTGCTACTCCAATGTCATGATAATAATAATATCAATCACTAAGGAGCACTAAAAACAGAAAGTACCATAGCACTTACAAAGTTATAGATTGTGAAGAGAAACATGAAATACATAGTCTCACAAAAATAGGTATACCGGTAATGCATTAGGTTACTGAGAGAAGAAGTATGTTGGAAGAGGCAGTACAGGTTAATTCTCTGATGGAAAGTCTAAACAGATGGAATGTAGTGAACAACAAAGGAAAACACACAGGAATGTCTAAAAGACCTCTGGACAAGTAAAACGAAGAGCACTAGGGGAAAAAGAAAATACATTTTTATTTTTACAAATATATCTAACATTTACTAAAGCAAAACAAAACAAAACATCACATGAACAAACAAATATTTTTCACGCTGCGCCAATGCCGATTGGCGTGTGAGGTATGAATGGCCCTTTTGCATTATGTTCAACTGAAATGCATATATATGCTTCTTTCACAAGTTTCATATTATAGCTTGTGTGAGGTATACCTGATGTAACAGCTACTGTAATAAGTAAACTTTTGTTTTGATGTCCAGTTTATTTTGTAAAAGGTGATCTGAGTATAATTGCCCCAAATTTGTGGGAAAGACATGAGATTTGGTTCATTGAAATAATCTTCTTCTCTTTTCAGTCCAAAAATATTAGGTTAATTATTCATTTAAAAAATAATAACTAGGGCAGTGTAATCTAGCTCTGCCCTGAAATGGTTGATATGCACTTAAAAGGCAGTGTTTTGTTTGATCAAGCTAGACTTTCACCTTTGTACTTCGTAAAGATACACTATATATCTCTTGTCCAAATTGATTGTAAACAGCGTTAAAACTTAAGCAGCAGGATTAATATCAATATCAGCTTATGGCAATGAAATAGAGAGTTTTGAAAAAAAGGTGATACCTCAGCAGGCCTGTAGGAAGCCTTGTAAAAAGGGGTGCATGTTCATTCACTGAAAATATGATATAGGTGAAAATCTCTCTTCAAAAATTAGGGGGACATATCCAAAATTTCTCTGACAATTTAAAAAAAAAAGGCATTTGCCATGCACCAATTGCCATTACATGCCCCCCATATTACCTTCCAAATGGTCTGCTATGTGCATGTATAGAGATAATTAATTAATAACTAAATCATTCATACATGTACCCCTTACCAAGTTTTCTAAAAAAATTAAGTGTGTGAAAAATTGATTTGTCTCTAATTGATGTTTCTTGAGAATGTGACGTATTAAAGCTTACATGTGAAAGTATTGAACAAGGGCCCTTATTCAACCAGTCCTGCATTCTTGAGTTGCGAAAAAACACACAAAACATCAAACTCACCAGGGGTATGAATAATTTAGTTGTTAGCTGTACATGTTACAGTATCAAATGGTGTTTTGACAACCCTGTGCTTGCATGAGTACAACTTAATCTGAAACCTAAGATCAAATTGATCTCCTGTGTTCTGATTGCCTTTCCTTAATAAAGGGATCCATTTCCGTTCTAGCATCAAGTTTGAAATTATAGAACGGGACAGATGTTGTCATCTATGAAACATAAATTGGCAACCCTCTGTAATTAGCTGTGCCGGTTAATCTTTTTTCTCCTGAAAAACACATATATATTGTTTCTTATTTGTTGATGAATGAATACATGTAGGTCTGTTCCATGTCAGAAATGTGTAAAAAAAAAAAAACATGGGTCAAGTGATTTATTGAGAGCAAAGGTGTAAAATAATAAGCTTTGCTCATTGAAGAAAAATGGGAAATTTTATTACTTTTCAGCACAAAAGTAAATGGAGCACTACTTGCATGGAAAATCACAGAATTGACAATATTTGCTTCGTGTGATGTGAGAAAAGCTGTCTACAACACTAGGCAATAGACTTGATATGAAGGTTTTGAAATAAACTCAAATTTGTCATTAATCATGGACATAATATTATTAAGCACTTGGAATTTGTATTTACACTGTATACTGTAGGATATTGTTAAGGGAAGAGTTTGCATTATTTAGATGCCAGTATAAGTATATAAGTATTATATTACATATTTCTGTTATGACGTACACTTTGAGGTCAATCTTTTTAAGGTTCCAATTCATTTGAACCATCAACTGACCCAGATTTTAAGCAGGTATCCCTTAGAGTGAAGGGTTGTCCTGCTGAGAAACCTGTTTACTGGAAGGAAGAGGTTATGGATCATAAGCATTGTTTTTCATCAATATTGAGTAGTCCTCATTTGACACTAATGGCAGTTTAATTTGAGATGAAAGCAGATTGATATAGATTCCGTGCTTGCTTGTCAGAATATACTTTGAAATGGTGTCAAGTTTACTATTTAGCGCTGACGTTAAATGAAAATGAAACTTTTGATGAGCAATTCCACATGAGAAAAGTCAGTACATAATCTTAATAAGTTGATTTTACTTAGATTTAGATTATTCAAATAGTTTTGTGCAATATATGTCTTCATCTCAAAATGCAGAATACATTTCCCCAATATCTTCATAAGCTGAAATGTTAGACATTCAGAAGTATGTGTTTCTTTCTGACTTTCTTGAATTATTTGTGCAATTCTGTTCAATATGGACATTCTATTTTTTTTTTAAATAATGTTTTAGCCTTTCTTTGCAAAAATATGTTACTTAAAATTTCTTTGCGATATCTAGTGTATGACCAGACATTATAATACTTTATCAATCAGTGGAAAAATACCACAGATCAATTCCATTCAAAGAGTATAACAAAAATAGGTATGTGTGTTTACATGTAATTTCATCACCATATACACTTAAATCTTCAATAGTCTAATCTGTTGGGACCTCAAAATAGTTCAACTTAGGAAGTGTAAATAACACATGTTTTGCATAGTCTGGTATAAAAATTTGAATCGACTTAGGGAAAATCCCACTTATGTGACTTTGAGTTATGCAGAGTTTAATAACTGTATAGACATTAAATATGAAATGATCACATTTTGATTGGATGGTCTAAGAGAGCTTTTATGTCCCTTACAATATATGAACTTTCTATGAACTTTCTTACTTGCATATATATGATGTACAAAATAACACAAGATGTATGTTTTTATTCAATGACTTCTTACAGTATTGATCCGCTTCCATATTTATCACATTGATTTCTGTGTGGCTGTATACGTGACTTGAAATTCAATCTTGAAATCGAGTCAGATATTTCACCATTTTCTGACAGTATGAACTTTAAAAAGTACTTCTTGTTTGCAGTATTGTTATTTTTGGAACATATGGACATTTATATACTTTTCCATATATTGCTGTAATATATTCCCAGAAAGAGTGCACAATAAATCTTTGAATAGAATTAAAGGTACATGTAGATGTGTCCTTCATTAATTTTTAATATTTGTGAAGTGCTTAGAGGCTTTCTGGTATTATGCACTATGAAACTATACTTTTATTATTATTATTATTATTATTATCATTATTATTATTATTACTATCATTTATTTATTTGTTGTTTTCTCTCTCTCTCTCTCTCTCTCTCTCTCTCTCTTTCTCTTTGTCTCTTTCTCTGTGTCTTTCTCTTTCTTTGTCTCTTTCTCTTTCTCTTTATTCACTCTCTTTCTCTTTCTCTCGTGCTTTCACTTTTTCTTTCTCTTTTTTTTCTCTCTCTTTGTCTCTCTCTCTCTCTTTCTCTTTTCAAACACTTCTTTCTTGCATACTATCCCTCACCCTAAGCCATTGTAACTTTGCTTCTGTTTATTTCAAACCTCTATGCTTATATATTTGAATTGTTAGTGGCAATATTTATACCATGATGTACATAGACAATGCATTTTCTTTACAATTGTCTCTCTTCACCCAAGTGAAGTGTTAGTGTATAGGTAAATGTTTTCCATGAATGCTGTGATCACTTTATTGGTACTAAGCAAATGTGACTATCCTAAGGGATATGAGCACTGTAAGAACAAACCATTTTGTAATTATCATTACATTTTCTGTTTTCTATCTGACAGTGTTCCTTTGTCCCAAAGTTTTCCATACACATTGATACAAGATACGAGAATAACTCGGGGACCACAGAAAATGTGAGTATGATTTTAATTAAATTCTTATTTCTTTTTGGGTGTTTAAGTCTAGTTTTTATATACTGGTACCCCGATTTATATCTATCATTGTTTAAGATTATTATTATTCAAGTGTATTGTGTAATGAATAATATTTCAGTACTTACATTTGATACTCTATCATGTATAACAAAAGAACAACACACATAATCATATTTAAAACATGTTTAATATGATAGTGCTGTATTTCGTGCAACAGTATACAAATAATTCATATTTGTGAGAGCATTAGTAAATATTGGTTCTGCACGCAGGTTAAATCACAATAGGATAATGAACAAGACTTATCATGTTCTTTATCCGTCTCATTGGGACTAATAACCAATTGCAGTGCATATGACTAATGTACAAATTTCAAAACATAAACTATTTGTTTCATAAAATAATACTGGTCTACAATATGAGTATATAGTCAAGAAATAAGCAAAAAACCTGTTGAAAATTCAGAGAGTCACACAGTCATGGGGGTGGCCATTTGCTGTGAATGACATCACATTAGCAAAATAATACACAGAAATAGTACCCACCCCCTTTCATTATATTCATAAGAATGTATAAACAGCCTTTTTATATGCACAAGAATGTAAGGAGGGTTACTCAGGGAAGACGAGCCATGTGTGGGATAATATACAAATAATACACAGCAGTGAGGGCATTAGTAAGAATTACCCACACAAGGTACCTTTATATCAGTCTAACACGCCGAGGGTGTTTGGACTGCTTCGAAGGTGTGGGCAATTTTACTAATGCCTGAACAAAAACATCATCTTATAAAACCTATTATTTAACCAGGCATAATAGTACCGAAGCCTGTTTGCGCAATGTGCAGTATTCTTTTGTCAAGCATGATGCTTATGCAGAAAGCTCATCAATTATATTAATTGGTGTGAATTTATGATGATGTTCAATATATTGAGCTATATATTGAACATCAAATTATAGTAATGGGTGCAAATTTATGATGATGTTTAATAATATAGTGAGCTGTGTTTACAATCTAATACTTCTTTGTAGGCAGGAGCTAAGTATTGATGGGTGGGTGCAGTATGTTTATGATGTCAGGACCCTGTATAATATACATTAGTGTATCTCTTCTTGACATATGGAAGAAATACATGTAAGCAGAAAAGCATAAAGTGGTTAAATATATGAAAGAGTTGGTGACTATATTTAGTGAAGAAATCGCCTTTCCCTTCTTTATTTATACGTGTATATCCAACTACACTGTTTATAGAGTTAACTTTGTTTGAAGTGACACGTTTTCACACTTTCCATACATAAAATATGAAGTGTTTTCTTCTCTTCCGCCCATGCCCTTTCTCTCACCCCTCTCTCTCCCTCTCTCTCTCTCCCTCTCTCTCTCTCTCTCTCTCTCTCTGTCTCTCTCTGTCTCTTTCTCTCTCTATTCCTCTTTCTCTCTTTAAATTACAAATATTTGAGAAACGGAAAACAAATGGACTTCCAAATTTAAAATATTTACCAGATTTATTGAATAGAATTTCTATATTGAGAAGTGCATTAACTCCTATCTTATAAAGTTAATTCCCTTCTGGCTAGCAACAGATGAAACATTCTCTGCAGATATATCATTTCCATCAAATTATCAGATATATCCTGAAGCAGCTACATGTAAATGTATTCAAATAGGAGAAGAACACCTGGATATCAATGTACGTGTACATGTATATCTCACATATATCAATCTATTGCAAATATTCTTACCATAAAAAGACTTGTCTATATGCACAGGGTAAGAGCACGGACAAACAATATTTACTGGAGTTTGGTATCCCAGTCTCTACCTTTTTGTTGTTGACATGCCTACATGTACCTTGGTATCTTTACATTGTTTGTAGATCTATACATAACATTGGGAAAACACATTGGGTGGGAACTCATTAATTTTTTATTTTTTTAAATTTTTTTAAAGATAGTACGTGGCTACGTGATTTCCTTTTTTTGCCTTTTTTGGGGGTAGGTCATGCTTGAAGGTCTGAATAAGAACACCATCTGCTTGTATTCACTTTTAATGCTATAACAAAAGACTGTAAAGTACATGTCACCTGCTGAGAGCCAATATCAGTATCCTTTAATACACTGTTAAAGATAAAACACTGTAGCTTTAATAGTATCATGTCCAATACTCTCAAGACTCAACAAAACTGTTTTAAATGACAGCAGGAGGGTGAATTAGGCTTGGACTTTACAGCTGTTAAAGGGGGCGCGATGGCACAGTGGTAGAGTAGTAGTCCCGTAACCTGGAGGTCCCTGGTTCTAAACCAAGTCAATGCGCTCGTGCCCTTTGGTAAGGCATTAATCCTTATTACCAAGTCCCTTGGTGAGGACTTAAAGCTATCCGTCCCCTGGTTTTTTTTACATACAAGCATACACATGCTTTCTTTAATAGCAGTCAGGTAAAACAATCATCGATCATCATGATTTTAGGGAATCACACATTTGGTACATTTTTTGTGTGTGGCTTATATTGTAGAGTAAGACCACAGACTTTTCACTTTTTCATTTATTTTACCCCCCAAAGGTGTTGATATACTCCCTGTGACACTCTGTTAGTGGTATGCTTGGTTAAACAAGCATGAAATGAAGTTCATCGTACATGTGTTAGCAGTCATCAAAAGAAGCATCCTATTTTGTTCATCCATGCTTTGATCTTACAGATGAAATTATATACATTTTTAGATAAATGATATGTAAAATAGAGATTGTTTTGGGAGCTTAGAGAATATTGTAACACTAATAAGTTAAAACTGTTATAAGTCAAGGAATAGAGACCTGGGGGTGTTTCACAGAGACTAAGATTGGCTTTAAGTTGGACTCAACTATGGCAGGCCGTTCATGCTACTGTTTGCTCTCACCATTTATTGGCATTGGTCTCTCAAGGGACGTAAAAATCATGGTCACAAATCTACAGAATTTACATTTTTTGATAATTCTAATAATTTTGATATTAACTAAAGATCATAATGGTGAGAGCAAACAGTGGCATGAATGGTCTGCCATAGTTAAGTCCAACTTATTAGTCAATCTTAGTCTTTGTGAAACACCCCCTGAAGATTGTTCTGGTGAGTCAAAGCCTTCATCATCATGCGTACTCCTGTCCCCAGTGAGAATGTGAGAGTATACAAATAATGTCAAAGGACCTCTTTTTTTCCAGATCTTTGCACTTTGTGTAGGTTTTATCAACCATACAACTCCATTCACAAAATACATGCAGTTTATTTAAATCACAGTACCCACTGCTTGGTACTAATTTAGCCCCTGTAACAATTCTGTCTTTTCAAATCTCTAGGCCTATCACTAATTACAGAAAAATCCTTGTACGGAGTCCTATGTCCCATTTGCCCGAGATGTACAATTATAAGGCTACATCCTTTTGGTTCCAACTCACAGAATGACGAAAAGACTTATAAATATTAGGACCAAGACACAGAACACTGTGAGACTATTGGGACATTGCCTTATTATTGTTTATTAGTAGAGTGACTTCATATCTTATTCTGATGTCTTCTTACAATATGCATTTAAGTGAAGTATCACTATACTTTTCACCATATTGTAAGTGTAAAATGGATTCCATCTAATTTACCAGTCATATTTTACTCATCAGTCTCTCCCATGTCTTTGTTTAGTCAACAGACATTAACTGTTTAATTGTTAGCAAACTGTATGTTCAAATGGTATAAAACATGACAAATTTGAAGGAGCAAGATCTCAAAGACTTTTTATAAAGGAAAACAAGATTAGGCAGCTTAAAGGCATCGTTTAACAATGTTAAATCTGAGATGCACGGCCCTACGTGTTATCAGTGTCTGTGATATGGTGTAATATTGAAGCCCTAAAAAAATTGCGCTTCAAAATGATCAAGAAGTGCCTCAAAAAAGTGAAAATCTTTGAGTGACCGGTTTTACCATCCTCGTTTTCCCCAATAGACTGTAGTGTTATGAAAACCATTAGGAAAACGCAAAATTTGGTTTCGATTTCCAATCATACATATCTTGATAATCAGACAGGCGATCGGCTTGTAAAAGTCATGGGGTTCCTGACTGACCTAAAGGTTTATAATTATCATTGCAGCATGAGCTAAATCCAGGATTTTGTTTCAGAATCTGAGACAATTAAGTTACCGAATCCCTTTAAGTGAACATGATAGTGACATTTTACGTAATAAGAACACAATTATTATAGGCAATACATAAAGCTATTGAAATTACCCCTAAGTTGATTTTTATGTTCTTCAAAAGTCTTTCTAGTTGTGTTGAGATTTTAAAAGAATGTATAAGAATTTTACATTCAAATCACACATTAAAAATATTGATCCATGAGAGTAGTAACCAATGAAAAAAATTGCTAATGGGAAAAAATGAGCAAATGAGCTTCAAGCTAAGAAAGAACCTGATAGGACTCATTAAGAGTGATAACAAGTTTAAGGATGTGTGGGAAGGGAAGATTAATGAGAGAAGGTGCAGAGGGAGATCATGATGTTGGATATACTGTAGTCAAAGGGCAAAAGAACCATTGGCATATTATACCGTTAAAAACTAAATTATTCATGCCCCTTGTAAATTTGATGCTTTTTTTTGTAGCTGAAGAATGAAAGGTGGACTGGTTGAATTTGGGTCTTGGTTAAATACTAACAGATGTAAGCTTTAATGATTCGCATTCTCAAAAAACATAAATCAGGACAAATCAACTTTTCACATACTTAAAATATTACCAAAAATTATGAAAAATTCAGTTTTTAACTGTACATGTATGACAATAAGGTGCAAAAATGCATGGTGACTCCACAATAAGCCCTTTCTCTTAAAACTATGAAACAATTTAAATTTGAAAATTAAAAAAGAAAGAAGATGTGTCAAAGTTGAATGATTCAAATACTTCACTGAAAATGCAAAGGTCACGAGTTCAGGCCCCGGCATGGAACTTATGTCCTTTGCATGAGTGAAATAAATTGTTATTAAACTGGTAATTTGATGTATTTTGTTAAGTGAAATGTATGTAAGTTGTTAATCTTTCTCTTCTACCTTTCGTCTTGTTAAAACAAAATATTGATGAACAAATGTTGATGGTGTTCTATAAAATTGATTCACTCCAATTTAATTAAACACATTTCCATAGGCTGATGGAATCATTTGCCCTAAACCACACTACTTACAAATCCCTTACAGATCTAACCATTGATTACATGTAGAGTGAACATGCAGAGTATAATTTGTTCCAAAGAAATTCCCGGTGGACCTATGGCGGTATAAAAGCCGAGATGTGTTTGGTTGCCCTTCTATGGAAGCTGTGACCTTTCCAATTAATACCATCTCCAACCGAGATCTTCTGGCATCAATGTCATCATTTGCTGGCCAATTAAAGTGTACTTTAGGAATAAAAGAAGATATGTAGGCACAGGTCATACATATGTTGTGGAGGTGGTATATGATATACATACTCCATGGAGCAAGTTTTAATTTGATTGATGTATCATTATTGCCATCTCTAGGAGGCGCAATGGCTCAGTAGTAGAGCAGTGACCTCGTAAATGGGAGGTCTCAGGTTTGAAACCAAGTCGATGCGCTAGTGGCCGTTGGTAAGGCATTAATTCTCATTACACAAGACGCTCGGAGAGGACTTATAGCTGTTGGTCCCTCGGTTGCTTACTTACAAGCATACACATACCAGTACTTTTTTAGCAGCCAGGTAAAACTAACAATTAGTCAATTCAAATAAATTAAATTAATCAAATTCTTGGTAAGACCATTTATTCAGGTCATGGCAATTTTTATGGTGAATTTTAATTGTTAATTCCATATATATGTAGAGAAATTGTAGCCTTCATTGCCTCCTCCACCACTTTAATTAAGTTGTTTACATAGTCCTCTTTTTTCTGTCTTTAAACAAAACACCCTTTTCTATAGATATATATATAGTTGTTTGGAATATATGTATATGTACACTATATGTTAAGCAAGTGTAGTAGAAGCATGGCTTGGGTGACTGACTGACTGAGTGAGTAAGTGATTACTTCAAAATGTTCATTACATTTTGATGGAATATGTACAAGAGGTCGAAAATATGTAAATGAAATTTTAGGAGTAGAAAATGTTTGAACGAATTTTGAAAGGAAGAAGAATGCTTTAATGGAATATGAGAGTTGAAAACAAATGAAATGCGACATGTGGAATAAAAAAATGAAATGATTTTTAAGGGGTAGACATGTGAGGGGGTTGGCAACTCTTTAATTAAAATGTGATGGGTATGAAGATGTTTTAATGAAATGTTAGGCGGAGAGGTACAAACAAAATTGAAGGAAATGTGATAGATAAGATTATAAGAAAATATCTTTATCTTGAAATTGTTGAAGGTTATCCAGTGATGTTATTCAGTGTCATCTCACACCCAGTCAAGTAAGATAATTCTGTAAATACAATTATCAACGTAGAGCCCCATTTCTTGAGTAGGGACGTGCATGGTGTCTGAGGAGCTCCTCTATGAGTGTTATTAGTTAATATCGCTTGGCTCACCCCCTTACACGGACGGACGCCTGAAGTAATAAACACAAGTAAAATTTGTCGACAGATTGGTGCGAGGGGACCGAGGCGTGGGGGATGATATCTCTGACGCTGTCTCTTGGGTCGTGTTCATCAGGAACGAGGATTTGATTTTAAAGGTAGTCGTAAATTCCGATACAGATAAATGAAAAAGTTCCAATTCAGAATCCATTGATTGTACACTGATTGTGTAAAGAGATCCACAAATCAAAAAGATGTCTCTAAAACAAATTGGATAGAAAATGTACAATATGTCTCTTTAGAGCAAGAACGTCATTAACTTTGTGTTACAGTGCATGAAATAACACCCTTCTGGCTCCAACTTGGCAAATAGTACTGACTTACATGCATTATTCAGAGAGAATTTGTGTCAATCATGCAAGACCAACAGAAGGGCATGAGTCCCATCTATACATATCTGTGTTTATGCTCAAGCTCACCAATAGTGGTTTTTGTTTCTTCATTTTGTTTCTTTTTTTTTTAGTTACACTTCGCTGGTCCTGATGACTTAAAATACATGTGCTGCTTGATAAATACTTGAGAAAGACTCTTAGATAAATCTAGATAAATCTAGATAGCTTTCTGAATTCTGGATGTCTTTTGGAGAGTTCATCTCGAAAAGCAGTTTTATTAACAAAAGTCATGATGACCTTTAACAACTATAAATTGTCAGTGCCGACTGTCTAGTCTCAGTAGAGATATGATCTAATAGCATGTGATTGTTTGCTTTGGTGGAACATGAATCTGATCTATTATCAACTGAGTGAATATCAAAATGCTTCAGCACTTTGGCATTTGGCTTGAGGTATGTAATCCCAAGATGATGCCTTTAGAAAGATATTTTAAGCGATACCTATAACAAAAAAATTTAAACAGAAAATTAAAAACATAACTTGAATGATGGCTGAAGAGAGAGAATTCAAATTCAAAGAGAGATTGTTTATATTGAGTTAATGCTCAAGTTCACGAGTATATCATCCGTTCAGAGAACCAGAAGAGTTGTTAACTCTGTGTTAAAGCATAGGACTCTATGACCTTCTGGCTCCAAACGGACAATTTATGGTTTTCAGCAATTTCTTGAAGTTCTCTTGACATTCTTGAAATACTGCTTGATTAACAATTCACAATGACTCCAAGATAATTCTGGGCCCCATCTTATACAGATTTAATAGTAATCGCAACTTATTTGCGATTGATATCAATAGCAACTATGTACATAAGAGCTGGTAGACTGCAAACTTGCGATTGACTTGGATCAATTGCAACTCTTTACAAGATGGGTCCCTGGATATCTTTCGAAGAGTTTACATATCTCAAGAAGCAGTTTCATTACCGAAACTCAAAATAAACTTTAACAAAGTGAATAGTCAGAATGCGGACGGTGTCAAGCCCGGTCCCAGTAGAGATTAGATCTAATAACATGTGATTGTTTGGTTTGCTGGAACATGAATGTGGTCTGTGAGGGAATATCAAAACGTTTCAGCACTTTAGCATTTGGGTCGAGTTATTCGACCCCAATATGATGCTGTTAAAGAGAGATTTTAAATGATGTCCCTAAAAGTAAGAGTTAAAGGGATGATTTTAATAAATGTATCATTAAAGTTAAAATATAAAAACAGAATGTAAAGAGAGGATTCAAATGACACTTGGTTTAAAACATACAAATGCAAAACGACAATTGTAATTTGTACTGTAACTCAACTGCCATGTTTGGGTTCACTTTGGTATAGCTGAATTATATGTTTCAGTTCACGCCAGATAATTTCGCAAATGCATAAATAAATTAAAAAAAGTATCGGGCACTTAAATACTTACATCAACAGCGGAGTTAAGAGTTCAGTTCATGCACATCAGTTTATTACGTCGTATGTGAGAGATGGAGAGAGAGAGAGAGAGAGAGAGAGAGAGACTTTGATGATATGGAGATAGTGACAATTGAGACAGCCATAAAGAAATTGTATCCAACCAAAGTGATGAATTCCAGAAGGGATGTATATTGCCAGTCCAATCATGACAACATAATTTGAAAATAAATAATGCAGATATACAATTTTAGTTCCTTTATGCTTGTTTGTTAGGTTTTTAGGAGAAGGTATCAGAGTGGTATGGAATTTTGGTGTCTGAAACACAATTGTGTCACTCAATAATAATAATGAATAATAAATTTAATTTATATAGCACTTGTGACATAAAAGTTTCAAAGCACTGTACACAATCAAGATTACTTCAAGAAAAATAAATATTACTAATGGAATGAACATTGCTTAAATTACCAAGAAAATAAAATATTACTTACATTACTAAAGAAATTAACATAACTTGTAAATTCCTGGGAAAGTTAATATATTAATAATGGAGCCATTGTAATACAAATTCACACTTATTTTATAGTTCTTGGGGTTGTTTTTGGAATAGATGAGTTACGAGCTAAACACACAGGTTCATTAATAATGAGGTGCCTTTGGGGCACTCTATAAGGTATTTAAAACTTCAAAAAGTTTAATCAACATCTAAAACGGCAAAGAAGTGACAGGGTTTTTTCAAAATGTTGTATCCCAATACAAATATACCTCTTGTCTTGCTAGATCTGGTGCTATGAATTTAACACATTAAGCAGTTAGAAGTGTTAAATCTATCAATTCGAAAATGTTGTCTTTGAAATTGTTGTTTCTGCTTTGCTCTATTTGATATTGATTTAGCTTTTTCAGGTTAGAAGTATGTAGTTTTCTCACTCGTCCACCCCGACCATGAGATATGGTATGGAATACAGATCCCTTGTTTTCATGTATACAGGTATACTTCTGTGTTCTGATTAATCCCCCACACCCCTGTAATATAAAACTCTACCTTGAAGGCTTAGCATAAACAGTGGACTTGTTTTTGAAGTAGGATGTCAAAGGATCAACTTTCTTTGACCATGTCCACGTCAATCACGATGATGACCATTAGCCGCTTAGTGTACCTCTCACCATCGGCCAGTCTGGAAGGATAAAAACACTCATCTGAAGGGTGGGAGAAACCAAGTGGCAGATTGTTTCATCGCCTGGAGCGGCGCTCATCCCAATAAACGAGATCCATCTCATTCTCGTTTCCCTAATTTGATTTGCCCCTCTTAGAGTTCTCCATGCTGCCACCATGTTGTGGGTGTTTCTCTGTGGTTAGTCTTCCAGACAGACTCCACCCATCCATCAAGCCTCATTCACATGCGAGGTGATAAACTTAAGAAATCCACCATTGCGTAGCAGAATGAAATGGCAGTAGTGTGTTGCACTTCACGTGTCACGATGTCTCTCTCTCTCTCTCATAAATACTGGTACAGAAAATCATAGCTGCCAATCGTTCTTAGTTTAGAGGAATGATTCCTATTTTTTTGGCCTTCAAACTTAAATGTTCAGAATCTTTTTTTCCTCTATTTTAAGAAGAAAAAAACACTTCTGTGTAAAATGCATAGAAATTACTCTCTATTCCTTATTGTGCCTTAACAATTTATTTGTTAAGCTTGGAAAGGTTGTTGTGTATGTAAATTTATGCACAATTAGAAGCCTATACAGTAGTATGTTGCACATACATGTAGCACCTTTTTTTAAAAACCCATTTTCCTTTTTGTTCTGAGTAAAAGAGGTTAGGTTATTTTTTCTAGGCAGTTTACTGCATTGTATTTACTGAACAGGGCTTTACAGAGCATACTTCATATTAGCTTATGATTTTGAGTACCATGCTAGTTATTAACAACATTTTCAAGACTGGTAAAAATGTGGGGAGACGTACTTCCCAAAACTGTATGGCCCAAATTCACAAAGGAGGTTTAACTTAACCCATGGTTTAAATCCTCATTTACATAACCCATGGTTTAAAAATTAGTGCAAAATAAGCGTACCTTGCCTTGCGCTCGTCTAATATTGGACCTCTGACTGTGTCACGCTTATTTTGGCTAATTTTAGACCATGGGTTATGTTAATGAAGATTTAAACCATGGGTTAAATGTAAACCTCCTTTGTGAATTCGGGCCTACATGTATATGTACATGTATCCATGGGCTTTTAATTCCGTTGAATGACTATCAATCAGCCAACTGCGGGGTAATGATCTTGCATGTAGATAGAGGAGATTACCTATTACTTCTCTCAAGTTTCGTAATCTTTGCTGAAATCTTTCAATGATATCCAAATGAAAGAGATCGGGAGAGAAACACAAGACGTGCAAGATCTAGGTAAACCGATGTCCTACCTCCTTGTTAATCATATAGAGTTGTAGGCGTAAATCTTCAACGTATCAAATCATCTGTAAGGCAATCAGTGGTCGTGCTGGCTGTGCTTCGCTTCCCAGAATTCATTGATTGGCATATCTATTTCCAGAAAAGGGACACTGGCTGCATGGATGTTGTTACTTGTGATATCTGAACAGGCAAACTATCGGGAGCAGGGGGGTGTGTCACAAAGATCCTAAGTTGAACTTATCTCTAAGTTGGACTTAAAAATTATGGAAAGCTGTTAGCATCTATGAAAATATTTTGTCAAAGTTATTATAATAAAAGGCATAAAATGTTGATTCAAATCATTCATATTTTCTATTATCAAGGAGATTTCATGTTCTTGATGTGGAATTTATAAAAAGTCTAAAATACTTGGAATTTTCGCATTTGAATATATTTTATTTTAAGGCTACAAATGGCTCTCCATAATTTTTAAGTCCAGCTTAGCGGTAAGTTTGACTTATGATCTTTGTGAAACACCCTCCTGAACTCCCAGAGAGCCAAAAAGATATTACTCAGTACTCATAATATGGCATGTACATATAGATTTCAAACTAAAGCACTATGATCTACAGTAGATGATAACTTCAAGATGAAGTTGTGTTCTGACCATTCTATAATAATTGTGGAAGAGTCTATCTCCAAGCAATTGGGAATGGTTTATTATGTACAGGTAGTAAATAAAAACGGGTATCTACTTTGAGGTCTTGTAATCACCAAATTGATAATAAATTGAGTCATTGTCGCTTAAAAACACATCACTACACACAGAAATGGGTATATGGGTCCACACATACATGTGACATGTATGTTTGGGCCAAACACCTATGCTATTTTCATCATCTGTTGAATATAAGGGCATTTGAAGAGCAATCCTTTTTTAGGAGATATGTCTTTCATGATATTCTTTGAAGTCGACATGAAAGAAGGAGAAAGTCACCAATTATTTTTCACCTTTATTAGAAGTCAATCTTCTCCTTAATACAGTATTTTGTATTCAATGTGTCACTAAATGATATATGAGTGGTTCTCTCTTGATGTATTTTTCATGAATTCACACATCCCAAATCTTCATAGTCCTTGCATACTGTTGTATTGATTTGAAATTCAAAACCTTGATCAAAAGTTGAAATGGCCATACATATAGCTAAAGGACGTGGTGTATCCAGACAAGAGGCATGTGTCCCCCTTTTAATTTTTAATTTGAGGATGAAAGAGTGATCTATTTAGACCTTGAAATTACTGTGAACTGCTACAGGTTATCATAAAGCTCTTCTGGCTCTCACCAAATGATCTGCTTGATTCTATTCCATGTTAGTAAAAAAAAGACAAGAGTTGTGAAGCTGTTGCTATGTCATCTGTTAACTTATATACTTTAAACACAGAAGTAATGCCCTTCTGGCTCTGTACAAATGGTAAATCGATCCGCTAGAAGAATTTTCTTTTTGGGTATCACCCAAACTTGGGCTTGTAACCATCCTTCATCTATTTGCTGTGGGTGTGAGTCGCACGTTTGCGTGGTGATGTGGACACTTTGCTCCCTCGGTCATAGATAAAATAGTTTCCTGGAATTTCCCTGCCTCAGGATCTAGGCTATAAGATTACTCTCTGATATATTGATTATTCAACGCCTCCAACCCCATGAACCTCATACACACATGACATAGTAATCCGCCCTAAAGAAACAAAAATGCAGAAAACTAAATTAGCATAAGCATAGTGGGCATCAAATTTCTGTATCTTATGACATGGCAAGGGTTGGGAACTTTGCTGTACACGGCTACTTTTTTTTCACCCTCTCTTGGCATTTAAAATGTAAAATACTCTCAATTTTCCTGCGGCAGTTTATTTTTCAAAGGTAGTTCATCAATTCATGGATGAACAAGGCTTTAGGCAGATGTGTATGAATTATTATATCAGATTCAGACTTGAATTAGACAAAATGATAATAACAGTAAAATTGGCATGAAATAAGGCTACTAGTTTAGCACAGAATCATTCAAAACTGTATTGTCAACTTCAGATGTGTATGAATTGTATATCAAGGAAGTATTTTAAAGAAGATAGTGATGATGGAATTGACAATGTAAAAATGAATATCCATGTAGGGAAAACAATTTTTGTTTGTTGTTGTTTATTGTTGTTATTTTTGTTATAGTTTTTTTTCCTTCCTCCGATATCTAAAAAAAAAAATTAGGTACAGTTTAGTACAATTTAATTTATTTATTCATTTATTGCAACCATGAGTTGGATTTCATGCAATAAAAAGGCAGGCATAAAAATGTTCACAATATAGGTATATACATGTATATATATATATATATATGTACTATGTATAAATTGACACTTTAAATACATATATATGAAGAAAAAAAAACATTCAAGAGCAATCGCATTTAAACATAATTATAAGGTACATGGGACTTCACAGGATCATTAATCATATATCAACTGACATCAACGTATTTTTCAGAAGAATTAAAATTGAGGGAGATTTTGATAGAGAGAGAAAGAGAGTAACCCCAAATTGACTGGTGGTATAATACATTATTCATAAAAATATATCCAGTCAAATTCAATTAATATTCTGAATTCTAAATTCTAAATTATTGTGAAATTCTTAGAATAAACAAGTGTGTAATTTAAGTAAAACATCTACACGGCACTTTAATTCAATATAAAATTGGCAATAACTATTAAAGATTAAGTTCAATACCCTGTACAAAGCTTGAAGACAAGTACCCCCAAATTTGATACTAATAAACCTGTGTCAGTACATCCAAACCTGATAATGAAGAGAAGAAAAAAAAAACCTACCTCTACCTGTACATGCAAAATCTTCAGACTTGAGTAATTATGATAAATAATAATAATAACAACGTCTCTTATAAAGCGCTTACCACCGAAGTCTCTAAGCGCTATAACACACAGAATAGACTGATAAACAATTACATATTGATATACTCTTAAATATTTTGACATGGTTAATAAAAGAACTTGACTCTTTCATTTGGGCTCTAGGGCCCTTCATCCATTTACCATGCTAGTATGAAATATGATTCAAAAGAAATAAAATCGTTAATCCTGTAAAGTTCCTTCCTTATCCATTTAAGCGAAGAAAAACAAACAAAATAGAGACTTTACAATTGGACTAATGGGAAAATTTGTCTTACAGCTTATTGTATAATCTTGACATTTGAATTAAAGATAACTAATAACTGAGATACATAATATGATGAAGAAAATAGCAAATTAATTTTTCAGTTTATTTTTCATGTCATCCAAGGGGTAATTGGCATCAAGGTGCAAGAACTGACATGTATTAATGATGAATTTATAGAGTCCTGAGAACATTCATTGTCTTAACATTTTTCCATTGACATATTTCCTTTCTTTGTATGTTTGGAGGGGATTATTGGTTTTTAGAAAGAAAAACATGACTTTCTTAAGAATTTGAATAATTTGCTTCAGAAAAGTCATTTTCATGATTAACATTTTCCCCTTCATACCTTGACAGATTTTGTTTCCATCTCATTTTTTGTAGAGAAATTATGAAATTTCTAAGTCGGTAAAGATTTCAGTTCATCCTATCATAAAAAGGATTAGGAAAAAATCTCATAATTACATCAATTTTTTTTTCAGATTTTTTTCATTTATTTATTCATTGATTTCTTATGTAATTATTGACTAGTTTTATATGATCTGGCTAGTTCTATTAGTGATTCAATGAGGGACTCTACATGAATAATTGTTTAAATTACAAAGAGCTAAATAAAATTTTAGTTTAGAAGCATGTATGATATGGAGAGACTATCTATCAATATCATTATCATCATTGTTACTATCATCATTTCCATCATAATTTGGATTAGTACAAACAATCTTAACATTTCTGCAAGCTGCCTGAATATATTTGATACATTCCAGTTTAATCTTTCCTTTATTTGTAAAAACAATGATGCAATAATGCTGACTGTATGTTTCCTTTTGTTCTCCTTAATTATTCCTTTCTGCAGTGCCTCAGTCTTTCAGAAGCAGAATTGAGTGAAAGAGAAGTTGTTCCAGTGGATATAGCATACAACAATGTTCCAGAAAAGTATTACAAAGAAAATGAGGTAAAACATGCTATACATAGAAGATTTTTATTCTTAAAAATTCAGAAAAGAACAATATTTATTTCATGTTGGTTAAAGTGTTGACAGTGTATTACAGATTACAGTAGACTGAACCAATCAAGTGTTTGATACCATGCACTCATTATATTTTACTAAGATATACATTCATTTTGAAGCACTTTGACTAAGGGCAGGTCCAAGCTATTTGGATTGTGACGTACGGGACATTCAGAGACTTTAAACAAGAAATAACAACAGATGAAATTATTTATATGGCTATCTTTTGGTATGAGTCTGTGGCTATTATGGACTAGTTAATTTGTGGAAAGTTTTAGCTCTGACCAATTCTTTAATTAATTGTTAGTGAATTAATGTGCTGCGTAACGTACGGGACGCTGCAGTCCCGTACGTCACGCAGCACATTTAATTCATTAAAAATTAATTAAAGAATTGGTCAGAGCTAAAACTTTCCACAAATTAACTAGTCCATAATAGCCACAGACTCATACCAAAAGATAGCCATATAAATAATTTCATCTGTTGTTATTTCTTGTTTAAAGTCTCTGAATGTCCCGTACGTCACAATAAAAATAGCTTGGACCTGCCCCTAAATGGTGTCAGATTGTGGAATTGAGTAAAAAGTTCTAATTTAGTCTGTTTGTGACTGCTCTAGTATTTTACATGTACCTTTTTAGCTATGAAGTCATTTCTTTCTTTCTTTCTTTCAGGATCCAACAAAGTTCAAGTCAAAAAAGACAGGGAGGGGGCATCTACAAAAGGACTGGAGGGTGAGTTATCATAATTATATGCTTTGTTTTTGATTATCTAGTTTCAAAATCAACCTTAAATTTCTTTGATGCTTTCATTTGTCCACTGCATCTCTTTCCATGCCTGTAAGATGTTCATCAATATGTCCATTCTTAATGTCTCCTGACTCAATGTCATATTTATTATATAAAGATGGTCACATTCCATCCCAACAACAGCAAAAAACATTTCTAGGAATACTTTTGACTTGTTTTCTCTCTTTTGTAGCATTTCTAACCACCGATTTTGCAGAATTAAGCCCTATTTGTGCAATAATAATTGATCATTAAATAATAATATGATTGAATACTAATTTCATACTTTTACGAAGAAATGCTTATCAATTAAACTTTTGTTACCGTCCTTTTGTCTCTTTCTCTCTTTCTCGTTGTCACTCTTTATTTTACAAGCTATAGCAGTTCAGTGTTTTCATTTCATTTCATTTTCTTAATTAATCGGTTTTCCCTCCACAAATTGGCAATAATTGATCTTGTTTTCCACTCTTTATTTTGAAGAAATCAAATGTTTATTGAATAAAACCAATGCGATGGAAAATTGACAAAATTAACTGAAACATTGCCAATTTGTACACAAAAATAATGATTTTATATTTTATATCGCGTTGCTAATTTAATGATTAGTTACAATTAAGTCACTCGTGTTCGAGAATAGCGCAATGTGCAGCGCAATGTACTGCATTGGAAATAAACTCAAAATTGTTCTTTATTTTGTGCTCTTTCTGCTCAAATATCATGTGTATTAATTCCTAGCATTCTGGATCAAAAGATAATCCAGAAACGTCACTAAAACCCGCAGAAACGTCACTAAAAGGAGATTTAAATAGACCTGTCCATCACCTTTGCTCCCTTTCTACTTTCTGCAACAACAAATGATTCTTTTACATAAACTTGATACATAGATATATGATATACTTTTGCAAATTTGCATATTCACCTTCTATCCTGTCGATTAAGAGCCAGAAGGGTATTAACTCTTTGTGAAATGCTATACATTCTTTTTAAATTAACTGGCTTTTGTTTTTCTCGCAACTCAGTAATGAAAGATGGACTGGTTTAATTAGGGCCCCTGTTGAATACTTTTAGATTTATGCTTTGATATGTCACATTCTCAAGGAACATAAATCAGGACAAATCAATTTTTCTCATACTTTATTTTTTTTTACAAAGCTTGGTAAGTTAACATGTATGAATAATTTAGTTTTTAAGCCATGCAATATGGAATTCACTTTATAATAGTATTTTTATATCAATTTTGTTGCCAATTTGAAACCCTCAGGAGACAAGTAATCCTATAATGTGTTCCTACAAGCTGGTACGGGTCAAGTTTGAGCTTTGGGGCCTACAAACAAGAGTTGAAAGCTTTGTGCACAAGGTAATTCAGTTTTTATCCTTCAATTTTAATGTAAATGTCAGCTCATGTACTATTTTTTTCTTCTTGTGTGGGTAATGCAAAATAAAATTAAATCAATTAATATTGAAAGAGAATCCACAATTTTGGGATTATCATCATTATGCAAAGTAATTACAAAAGACAGTTGAAAACTATTACAAATAGTTGAAAATTCATCAAGAGGTCAAGTAATCACAATACAATTACAAAAGGAGAATCAGGGCCCGGTTTCATAAAAATTGTTATCAATAACAAATGCTAAATTTCTGTGACAAATTTGCTCTCAGCCAATCAAATACCACGATTTCAGTCGCTTATAACAGTTATTGTAACTTGTTATTGATGATAAGTTTCATGAAATGGGACCCAGGTCCACATTTCGGGATTGTCATCAATGTACAAGTAATTACAAATGAAGACCTAAAACAGGTTTATACATAGTGGTGAAATTGAATTTCAAATCATTGTTGAAACAATGCATGATCACCTGTGTCATACTGATGTACTGGAAGCTAATGTGCTGCATTATTGCAGATCTACTGGCCTAAAACAATATTGTTGGCTTTAACTGAATACCATTTGTTCTGCACAGTTAAACAGCTATTTTCCAATAATGCTTTCTATCTATCTATCTATCTATCTATCAGGCTATAGTTCATCCAGACGTTGGACAAAGCCCTCCTCATAACATTTCCATTCTCTTCTGTCTCTAGCTGTCCTAGTCCAAGTGGCCGTTCCCATGTATGATGTTAGGTCATCTCTCCATCTTCTCTTCTGCCTTCCTCTTCTTCTCTTTCCGTCCTTGGTTGCCATTCTGTTAAACGGTTTGTCCATCTATTGTCCTGAAGTCTTGCTACATGCCCAGCCCATCTCCACTTTGATTCTCTGACTTTCTCCATGATGTCTTTAACCTTTGTTTTCTGGCGTATGACTTTGTGATTGATTTTGTCTCGCAGAGATAAATGCGACATCTTTCTCTCCATAGCTCTTTGAGTAGTCACAAGCTTCTGTTCTAGATCCTTTGTCTTTGTGTGTCTTTCAAATGAACTATGAACGAAGAAGAGTCTGATATTGTTTAGGCAGTAAGATCATCATGTCAGCAACTCCCAACTAGACTATTTCTTACAAATATGAAATCTGGAACATGTTGCTTTGTCTAACTGGACATGTTTTGAAGACAGTTGGAAGATGTTTAAGACAAAGATTTTCAGTAATTCTGCAAACCTTTTCATTTTTTCTCTCTCTTTTATCACAAATTAAAGAAATTATTTTAAAAAATGCTGGTATCATTCCTGCTCCATGTCAAGAATAGGTTGTTTAAACATATTTGTGGCTTACACCCAGTAAATGCAGGTTCAGGTCCTGCTGGTTCCAAGATTTTTTCTGACTTGTTTTTCAATACAGATCGATCAATCGATCTTATTTACTGGGTGTAAGCCACAAATATGTTTAAATAATTGAAATTTCTCCCAGGAAGCATTACATTTATAAAAGAATAGGTTGAATCTTTTCTCCTACTTTTTTTCAGGCTATTCACCCTTTAATAGTATGCTAGCTATAATGTCTCTGAAAATCACAGAGAATACCTGTTAAGCTGCAACCAATCTCATAGGATTGCTACTAGCTGTTATAGTCCTATGATCATCTAGCTAATGAAGAGTAACATGTCGTTATAGCCTCAGGGAGTCATTACAGCTAAGCATGGTCGGAGCTCAGATCTGTTCTTTATGTAAATGCTTTGTAGAGGTGTTTTGGCACAAACCTAGATCTCTTTTTTTTTCCTGTTTACCTTTGTCATCGTGCTTGCTCTTCAGCCCACCACTTACTTTACCATCTGACTAAGATCCAATAACAATGTGACTGCAATCTTATTTTGCAAAAAATAGGATGTATAGGAGCCGGTATACAAATATTGCATGCTCTGGCATTCCATACAACAAAATAAATAAATCTAACAAATTCAGAATTTCCCAAGCAATTTTTATATGACACCAAGAAAGGTTTCAATTGACATTTTTTCCCATTTTTTTCATATTTCATTTATTTCCATAATAACAGCAAATAAAATTTACAAAGCTTTTTGTTTTACAAAGTCATTCCAATTACAATATAAACAAACGAGAAGTATACATAATATGGTATGTGCAAAAAAAAAAAAATGGTGGTGCAAAAAGGTAGCTGCATGTAAAAAAGTTTTTAAAGAAGTATGCTTATGATATTTGTGCTATAAAGATACATGAATGGGAGGCATACTGTATTTTACATATTTAGATCTTATCAATTTGTTTTGATAGTAGTTTTGAGGCATTTTACCCCATCAAGTACAGTGTACATGTATGTTTGTGGCAGTTTAGGTGTAAATGACAAATAAAGACACATCTGGGACACGGAATGCATTATTTTTGAAAATCCTAATTTTATAACATGTACATGTACATGCAGAGGTAGAACCATATCATTAATACGCAGATCTGTTAAGCACCTCTTCTTTATCACCAAAACCGTCATTACATGTGTAAAGTTACAACCTTTAATTCACTGCTATCGCCAACAAATTTGTCTTTCGCTTTCGGGATGTGTCTTTTCATGCCACCACTTTTCACTCTTAATAGCTACCTAACAATATGAAGGTGGAGGAGGTTTTAGTTTGGATTCAATGCCCCTGGCACAGAAGTGGTTGAAGTAGCAAGCTGTTAACCCCTCAGCAGTTCACAAGATACATTTAAGGTCTAATAAATCACTATTTTCCCTCAAATTGGAACCAGTTGTTTTTATTTCTCTCTCCTACATTGTTAGAAAATAATACTGATGTGTTTGAAATGAACCACTGTTATTGAAAAATACTAAATATACTAAAATACAAAATAATGCCAATTTATATACAAAAATAGTGATTATAGAATTCACACCACATTAATAATTTAGAGATTGCAATGCTTAGGTATAATTAATTTGTCTGTATTCATGAATTTCACTTTACTGCATTAGAAATGGGCCGTTATGGGCGCAACCTGATACTGCTCAAATTTCTGCTCATGTACAACATGTTACTCCTAGAAATCTGGATCAAAAGATGTACCGAGTAAAAAAAAATTTTTACTAAAAATAAACACATAGCTGCTATGGATGACAGAGTACTAGATGCTAATGAAATGATCTGAAGAGGTGTTTTTACCTGGAATTAGCTTCCTCTTCTTTCTTTGACCTACCTTTCTCTTCAACTCGTCATCCTTTTATGAACTTGGCTGCCTGCCTGCAAAAGAAGCCATGTATTGTCAATAGCAGTAAACAGCCTTCTTGTGGGTAGCAGGCCATGTCATTAAAGGGCAATCCAACCCTTCTAATAAGTTCATTTGAATGTAAGCATAAAAATCAGAGAAGCATACTGATCAAAATTTGAATGAAATCGGACAAACAATTAGAAAGTTACAAATTGTTTAAAGTTGCAATTACTATAGGTAGGGGCTCTTCAAATTGGCTGAATTGATAATGTCTATGTGATGTAGTGGCGTACAACCTTCCCGTTTGCTCCAATACACAAAAGGACTAAAATTTCAACTTTTCATAAATGTATGACTTGGGATGGTATCCATGATATATTTTGATTAGTGCCCCGAGGGTGAAGGCACTTGGAAGAAAAACAGAAATAAGTGATATTTTTGTACTCAACAAATGGGAGAGTAATCCGTCACTATGTCAGAATCCACTGACAAAATTGCCGATTCGAGATTCGCACAGCTGTAGTGATCTCATATTTCAAACACTCAAAACTTTCTTAAGATTGATCCGATTTATTTCAAACTTTCGCCATTCTGTTTCTCTGATTTTTCTGCTTTCATTCATATGAACTTATTAGAAGGGTTGGATTGCCCTTTAAGTTCCTCATGCTTTGCTTCAAGTCTCATAGTTTATACTGAGAAGCAGTGAAAAGCAGACTATCAATTGACTTTTGAATATGACAATTTCACAACTCCCTATAATGCCTAAATACCAGAATAGAAATGTAGAATGACAGGTTCTTTTCCAATTCAAATGCAAATGCGAAGTAAGTTATGTTGAATTGTGTATATTTCTAAGTTTAAGGAACATTTTGAAATCAATTTTGAAATCAACTTTTAAATGTATAGAAAGAAGGCTTGCCTTCACTTTAAATTTCAAATGAGCAATAAGTGGCATTGAATTGTGTACATGTTGAAGTTAAAAGAACATTTTGAATCTACATTTTTCACATGTTTATTATCGACCAAAAAAAAAGCAATAATAATGCATATCATTCACTAGCAGGATATATTTTATCTTATCTACTCTAAAATCTACTAAGAAATCTAAAGTAAAATAGTTTGTATTGAATTGTATACATTTTGAAGTTAAAGGAACAATTGAAGTCAAATAACATTTGCCATTTTGCATATTAACTTTTCACTGTTTTATCATCAAAAAGAGCAACAATACTGCATACCACACACTATCAAGATTTAACAACTTTATCCTATCTACTCTATTTTAAACCTTTTTATAGGATTAATATTCAGAATATGTGGGAGTAATGTCATCTTCATGGATATTTACTCGATACCACAAGCTAATAAAGAGTGATTTGATCTAAATCTATGAAATACCTTAAGCTATCTAGCTGGCAGCATAAGCTAAGGCATGATCGTTAACCTTATTCTGTAGTCATAGTATTCATACCACTCCAAGTGTTCATGCACCATTTGTAAAGTGAACTTAAGAGATATGACCCCAAAATGTAACAGATTTTTGAATTGTGACAATGTTTTACTATGTTTTTTTATGTAAGAAAGTTTAACACTTTGGCTGCTTTCTTCACCTCTCTGCATGGTTGCTTGTTGGCCACACTTGTAATTTTGCACAAAATAATATGTACCGTTTAACAGAATGCTTTCTTTGTGAAACACAATTGCTTTGCAAAATTACCCATTTTGGGTCTTGATTAGCTCCATGATGACCCATTTAACACCAATATAGATTCATCTTGTACTGGAAACAGTTACATAATCTTAACATCTTTGGTATATCTATGTCATGATAAATACAAAGTGGCACAGGGAGATAATTTGTGTGGCATATAAAGAGTTAAATGCCAATTTCTAGATATTATGTGCTGAGATACAATAGGACATTAACTAATAGCACTTTACATAAACATATGTTTAATGCCTTTATGACTCTCAAGAGATGATTTGGGGAATGAAAAAAGGAAATAAATATAAATGAGACACCAGAAACTAGAACAAGAAATTTCAGGATTTTGCCAGATGCAAAGACAAATGTATTTAATAGGCTCCAGCTACATTCCTTTGATAGAATTTACAAAACAATTTTGTTGAAGTATATTTTACTAGTTTCATATTCAAAGTCTTAAAGTCCAAGTTCACTCCAAAAATAACTTACTTTCAATAGAAGCAGTCAAATCAGACAAACCGATCAAAAAAAGTTTGAGCAAAATCGGATAACTAATAAGAAAGTTATGAATTTTTGAAAAAGTATGTAAAACTATGGAACAATGGAAATCACTACACAAATTGCCAATTTGGTTATCAGTTTGTGACGTCATGTCCTCACTATTTATCAATTGCTTTATATAGTTTAATCCCATTAATTTCCTTTTATCCCCAAAACTTGATTTCCCATGCCTTTGCCCAGGTTATATGATTTGTATCATATTGCGTGCATGACATTTCACAAAATCTTTTATGAACTTTGAAGAATTGATACTATTTTCTGAATATTGTATATTCATAATTATTGATTTTTATATAAATAGTTTATCAAAATTCACATTTTTCATGATTTAACTGGAAAAAATACTCTATATTAGTGCATCCACACAAAAACATATTACTATCAATCTAACTTGGATGCTGGTGTGAAGAAATAAGATTCTTAGGGGGGAAAATAGGAAATTTATATTATCAATATAAAGAAAATAATTAGTGGATAGTGAGGACATGACGTCACAGACTCATGAGTGAGTTGCCAATTTGTCCAGTGATTTTCAAAGTTTTTCATGTCATTAAAAATTTATAACTTTCTTATTAGTTATCCGATTTTGCTGGACTTGGCCTTTAATAAAGAAATATGTTGTTTATTGATGTATTTTTACTCTGATTGTGTTTTTTGTAAAAGTTGGAAACAATTTATTCAGATTCTTAATCATAGAACAATTCTATGTAAAGCAAGGGTGACTGTACATGTAGAGGTTTCATAGTTGAGTGGTCTAATCACTCGACTGGTAATGCAAATGTTGTAGGTTCGATCCCCAGCATGGCACTTATGTCCTTGAGTAAGGCATTTTATCTACATTGCTCCTCTCCACCCAGGTGTTAAATGGTACCGGGTAGTATGCGAACCCGATAGTATGGGAACATCATTGTGGTTGGATTAGCATTAGTAAAATGGCGACTGGCTGGAATGCTCCCCAAGAGAGTGGAGAGTGTCCACTGTAAAGCCCAGAATAGTAACAGAATCCAGTGACCAGGGTAATAATACTGTAAGCGCCTTGGTCAGTTACACTGTAAATGGTAAAGTGCTTCATAAGGAGCAGTTGTTATTATTAATATTATTATTACATATACATGTATAATATTACGATGTATTGCAATCTGATTTTGCTTTTTTCAGACTACCGGGTAAGAATGTTGTTTTTTTAATTATTATTATTTAAGTGAATACTGCTGTATATCATATAAAATTGTTATCTTCATTCATTCTTTCTTATTGATTTGTTTCTATTTTAGGCAATACAAGATATCCTTTTACTGGGTCATAGACAAGCGTTCTCATGGATCGATGAGTGGTATGGTAAGTTAATTGCAAATAGTTTAATACAATATTTGTCAAATCTCATAATAATCACAATTTTCAGTTTCATGTGAGTAGCCTAGCTGGTTGTAGACCGATGACCTTTTTTGCTATTCCATCACAAGTTTTAGTTAAGTTTTCTCACATTTCTTAAAGATGCTGGTAAAATCCTGACATTTCAATTTTCTTCACATAAATGTTCTAATGACTTGCTGTCTTTCAAAATACTATTGGAAATGAACATGCAGAAATATTGCTATGGGTGCAATAGCTGCATTCTAGAGGTAGAAGTAGCAGAAGCAGACATTGTAGGGCAGTAGTAGTAGTAGCAGCAGCAGCGACAGCAGCAGTAGTGGTAGAAATGGTTGAAATAGTATAATATTACATATTCAGTTAACAACTAACTTATTCATACTCATTTGATGTTGTTTTAATTTTTTTCGTAACTCAAGAAAGAATGAAAGGTGGATTGGTTGAATTAGGGCCTTTGTTGATTACTTTAAAATGTAAGCTTTAATATGTCCCATTATCAAGAAACATAAATCTGGCCAAATAAATTTGTCACATACTTAAAAAATTACAAAACTTGGTAAAGGTATGAATAATTTAGGTGTTAATTGTACATATACACATATATGAACAGTTAGCATTCAGTTAGCAGAAATAATACAACAATAATCATTATCCCAACCATTCATCACATTTTCATGACCAAGCTGACCCCGTAAGATTCATGCAGCTCACTTGTGTTATTGACTTCTCTTCCATTACTTCTGTAGAGGGCAGTATACATATCACAGTTTGTTAGCACATTGCAGCTCTAACTCTCTTTATACCACACATATTATATCCCTGTGCTATATTGTATTTATCATGGGATAGGTATACCAAAGGCCTCAAGATTAAACCATTTCCCGTGCAGGATTATTTTATACCAGTGTTAAAAGGATTGTCATGGACCTAATCGAGACCAAAAAAGGATATTTTGCAAAGTCAGTATGTTGCATATAAAACAATCCTTCTGTCAATAAGTGCCTATTGTTTTGTGCAAAAATGCTTGTGTGGCAAATGATTGACCATGCAGAGAGGTGGAGAAAGTAATCAAAGAGTTAAAATACTATTTGCTGCTCTTCTGAATTATTTTAACTTTAGACATGACTGAAGAAGACGTCAGGAAATATGAACAGCGCCTCCAAGCGGAGACAAATCGTAAGGTACATCAGGGTCTAGAGAGAACTTCAAGTAGAGATTCAACCGATGCCGGAGATGACGACGAATTCGCTGATGCCGTTGAGGATCAAAGCGATCTTGCCCAAGGAGGATCATGATGAAAGCAAAACTAGTTCAGAGGGGCAGGACACAGCTTCTATTTAAAGGACATTACTAATGCGAGATTGGAGACAGTATTAGAATATGGTGGAGGTTACTTCTTGAAGTACAAAATTATTTTCCAGAGAAATGTATACATGTTAAAAAGATCTGTAAGAAACTGATGCAATGTCTTATGAAGTATATTATGATTGAAAAGTTGTCAAGTTTATTGTCAAGGTCAAGGTCAGATAAGAGAACAATCACAGTACAATGAAGGTCTTCTTCCTCTTTTGTTTTTCCTCTTTTTTAAAAAATAAGGACATACAGAAGGATAACTCAATATTTGAGGTGAAGTAGACCGATATATCATCATTATGCAGCAGGTATCTTTGTCTGTTAACTTTCAAAGGGTATACAAAGAAAAAGTCAGGTGGTGCTAGAAAAGTATTTCCCAAACAGTAGATGAGAATTCTGTTTTCATGTTAAGTGTTTTTTCCTCTCCATCAACCCCTCCCCCAAGCTACCTTCAGGGCCTGTTTCACCCATATCGGTATGTTGTGCTACTCTTGAATAAGAGCGATTAAATTTAAACTCATCATTAAAGTCTCTAAATTGCCTTTGCGGTGTAAAATATGAAATCATTATTTTCGTGTACAATTTGGAAATTTTCTTGGACATTGGTTCATTTAAGAAAATTTTTTGTTGTTGTTACGAATGGATGGAAAATCAGATTTATTGTTGCCAACTTGAAGGAAAAGTGATTAATTTAGAAAATGAGAAAACCCAGTATTAAGGGATATGGGTGAAGGTCGTTCTGTTTCTCAGGGTAACGACTTTAGTTGTGATTTCATTTTTTTAAAATTTTTTTGTTGTTGTACAGCATCCTTTAAATTTCAAATACTTGCCCTACCTGCATATACCACGTTATTGCCTCATTTGGTTTGATATTTTTATGATTCAAAATTACAGTCATTATTCAGGGCTCCATAATGACTTTTTCTAAAGAAGGTTCGGAAATGAGCTTGTAGAGTCTATGCATGAGCCCTATGTAAAGATTTAGAAACTTTGGAGGTCCATGGACTCCATACTTAGAATGTGGGTGCCTATGTGTCCCAGGTGCCTGTTAGGGTTGAGGCCTGCATTATATGTCCTGTTTCAAGTTAGAAAATGAGGAAGGTGTCTTTTTTTCTGTTTTCTTTAGTTCAACAGGACTACTGGTACTTTCATTGGAAAACTAGTGTTTAAGGGGAATCAGTCACAAAAACAAAAAACTTTGCTCTGTTTAGTTGGGGTTGCTTGCTTGTATGAACTATTCAAAACACTAGCTGCAAATGATACATTTTGTGTAGAGATATTGCAAGTTAGAATGCACCCTAAATAATCAAGTTATTTGTGATCAGATTGGTCAATGCACTCAACCATAAATGCACAGAAGTTAATTTGGAAGATTACTTACGGTTGGGCCTTGATATGATGATCATATTTTCTCCCTTAATCCTCATTCCAAAATGATGCAGTAAATTGCTTTAAGAAAAACACTTTGGTGAAATAAAAATCATTTCTATTTTATGAAGGAATGAAAATAGAGGTGAAAAAAAGAAAGTTGATACACAACAAAGGCCCCCAAGTATCATATCAAGGCATATTGACTTTAAAGCTGTGTATGTTATAAAATACAGAAAATAAAGCTCACCATGCTTATGCTATTTAAATTTGCTGTGCCGTTGCGGTTGTTATTCTTTTAAGCATATTGTTTTAACAATGCCTTTCGATCTTCAATTCCTAAGCATTGAATCTCTCATATAGGTTTTAGGGTGATATTTTTAACATATGTCTTCTGATGATGCAAAAGTTTAACTGATTTAATGAATTAATGATTGGTCCTCTCTGAGGAGTTTATCAGTTACCAAAAGAGCGTACAAAAAGCCGTACATGTATCGCTGTTCAATCTTACATCTAAGTATTATGTTTGATGTGTATGCTATGTATAATTTATGTCAGGGTAATTTGTTCTTAATTTGACTGTGTATATTTGCACTCATGACAGTCATATGTTGGGCAATGTAATTTTGTTTAAAATTTCTTGTTGAAAATTGTAATTAAGAGGGTGTTTATAATCTATTTTGGTTAGAGGTATTTGGATGTATTTTTTCAGTGGCTTTCATTATTTCAACTTTATTGCTTGTATATCATTTGTAGGGGGAGATGAATTTATTTTGCTATATGACAAGGTTTCAATAAGCTCCAATGGCAAATGTGATGTAAATTGTGCAATTCTTTGCTTTCTTTCTTTTATATTCTTTCTGAATTATTCTTTTCTAAATTATAGTCCTACAAATATCATAGGTTGGTGTATGTAAAGAATAATTTTATATTGTTCAGTTATGTGTTCATTTAAATATATAAAATGATGATCTGAGTGATGGAGTGATACAGAGAAACCTTGTTGAAACAAACAGTGAGGACCAAGGAAATTGAAAAATCAACTTTTCCCCCCTTCAAATTGACACCTTGTTTTATCAGGGCTAGAAAAGCAGTAGAATACAAAGAAATAAGACAAGCAAATTACTTTGTTATAACGGGAGTCTGTTTAATATACCAGTGGTCTTTAGAAAGTGGTTCTGCTGTATAGGCCAATCTTGTTATAAGCAAATGTAATAATAGCTGGATTTTAGAACAATGGAATATTTTTTTAATAATATGCAGGAAAACAACTTGGGGTACTTGAATTTTGTGTGCATCTCTGTATATGTATGTGTAGATGCAATCAAATGCATACCAGTATGTAAAATGAGCGATTCTCTCTATCATTTGTAGCTCTCCGAATCCCAATTCATGTAGCACTCCTGTTTTTTTTTTTGTTGGGGGCGTGCAAATTGCTTGGAAGGGTATCTCCAGTGATATTGTACGACTCCAGCCTTTTTTCAATCATTTTCAATGGATTTCACTAGCTTATAACAAAAACTGTAATTTGTCACTGATGACATGTTTAGTGAAATGGGGCCCAGAACTAGATGTATTAGCATTACAAATGCAAGAGTCTATTTTTAGAGCTTCTTGTATGCAGTTACTATTTAACCATTTTAAATACCAAAAATAGAAAGGGTCTTATTTTATGTGGTTCATTCTCAAAGCAAAACTTTCAATATTGTTATGTGCAATTATTTAATTTTTTTATACATTTCATTAGAAAATGGTTCACTGATGGTAGAAATTTGTTGATGCTGTACTAGGCCTACACTGTTCACTTCTTACCCATTTAGATGACAAATTCTGTTCATTGTTGTAACTCTATAGCAGGAAAGTTATCTGTTTAGCAACCACTTTTTGTCATGAGGTATGCTAAGGGCAATGAGATATGAAGTTACAATGAAGTTGAACAATACATGGAAGTCCAACTGTTCATAGTGCCCACCCACATGAAATATTATAGTTATATCGACTGCTACGAGAGGACTAGCTGTTTTATACGCTCGGGGTGATAGCAGGGGATTCAACTATCCCGCGAGCCAGTATAGAAACAGCTAGTCCTCGAGTATTAAAGCAGTCGATATGACTTTTTTATGCCGAATTAAAACAAAAATCTACCAAGAATTATTACCTTAGCCTTTTAGTGAGTAAAAATTTGTTAAAACATCACAGAAAATCTGAAACACTGTCTGTTAATCTTCGCTTAAAAATGAGTGAAAGTTTCAATCATTTGGGAATCGCAGACAAAGAGCACTGTATGGCGTCCGTGCTCGCACGTAGACAATTTTAACATGCAAACCAATGGGGATCGCAGTAAACCAATGGGAATCGCAGGATAAGGATGAGGGTAGAAACTTTTAACTAGGCCCTGTGAGTTGGGCATGGCTTGAAATCACGACTCCAATTTCGACCAATCAGATGGCTAGATTTCTAAAGTGAGGTATATAATTCATTTTGATGCCCATTGTTAAGATGGGGTATAAAAGGTTTAATACAATGTCATGGAATAATTGAGCCTAATACATTGGTACGATGCTCTTCAAAAGAGATATTGGCTTGGAAAAAGGGGACGTTGTATTTTTAGATACATGTTGAAAATAACTTGCCAGGAGGTGCAGTCTTGGGCCGGTGTTTGACTACATGTAAATTAAAAACCCAACATTGAGTTAAATCTTGGTCTAAAGCGAAGTTTAGACTTTTCACTCACCTTTGCTCAATGTAGAGCTTGTCTCGCTGGTCATTGCTATAGAGCTAAAGATCAAGTTGTGTCAGATCTCATCTGCTGGAGTCTGCCCTGCCCCAAAAGGGGCTGATGCCCCCACAACTTCATGGATATGATTACCCATGATATTAATCCCAAGTCAGAAGACATTCTTAAGGTCGTGACTTAAAAGAGGGATGGGTGTAAAATAGTGAACGCCATCTCGGCTGCAGCGGTCACATGATGAGAATGATGAAGGTTAACTTCGATGAAGAAAATTTAGACCAAGATCCAAGCGTTTCCTATATGAAACATGATATAGAACCAGCAATGTCTCTTAATGAATTTTCAGAATACAGACCTATATTTGAAATGGGTGATTTTTTTTTTTTTTTTACCATAGTAAAATATGCTAGTTTTGCAAATTTTGTGTGCAAGGAAGAGGATATTATCAGATGGTGCTTTCCACTCTCCAGTATATGATTAATGAGATAATATCTTATATTTTTCATACAAGTATATTTATTATGGTAATTCTTTTGCAAACAGTCGCCTAGGTTTCTATCAAGTGTAGGGCATAATGACACATTACATACACACACACACATGTGTATATATATATATCCCCATGATGTAGTCAACATTGATAAGAAGAATATTGATTATTGGAAGCTCTGAATCGGTTGCCATCTTGTGAATTAAGATAGAAAGGATGCAGTGATGTATATACTTGAAGCAATAACACAACTAGAAAGGTAGATAAAAACAGTTGAATAAACTTTGAAAAACTATTTTTTACATCAAATTACTTGAATATGGGCTAAAGTTGAACCATCTATTGCTTTCTTTATATTAAAGAAAAAGGATATCAAAATTTGGGAGGGATGTATTTGATTTTAATTGTTAGACAAATGCAAACGTTTTGTACAAAGGAAGATGGACACTCAATGTTATAATAGATGTTGTTAATCATTGTTTGAAAATGGGAAGCATTAGTTTACACAACAGTGCAAAGACATGCAGCTTGTGTTTAACATCAATTAAACAATGATAATTTGCATTTTATTGATTTCAAGACACTTAATATACAACAAGGAAAAAGAATCATACATATATATTTGTTCATGTACATGTAAGTTTTTTCTACCCTGACTACGAAATAATCATCTCAAAAGTTTAAGCTTCATTTGGGCAATGACGAAAAATGTATTGTAGTGACTAAGAAAATATTCTTTTTTAAAGCCCAGTGAAATGTGAACTGGTACTATTTGATTGTGATTGCAAAATAAAGAAAACAAAATGTAGGATTTTTTTTCACTTCAACACATTCAAAAGATGTTTTTTTTTTCATTTTTAGCCCCTGAAATTGTTGAAGGCTTTAAAAAATATATGTGTAATTCAACCATTTCAATTTCATTTTGATCATTCTTACTAATAGTTTTAACACTTCATGTTTTAATGATGTGTGAATGTGAATTGGGTTTTACAGACGTGTATTAATCACGTATGACCATTTTCGTCTCTGAAGTGACCTTTCACGGCACCGTCCAAGAGACACAAATTTCTTTCAACCCGGCGTCCATCATTTTCAAACCACCAAGATTCAAAATCAGTTTGTCAGAAAAGACAGAGAGTTGACTGCACCACTAGACTAATACACATCTCTCTAATCTAAACATTTTACTTGTTTATAAACATCAAAGCATTTCTTCATGTTTATGAACCAAATATATTCTTTTGAATTAAAGGAAAAAATAAACTCTTTCAAAGTGTCTTGTAACTCGATTCTGCAACAGAAAGCAACCATTCTGCAAGGTTATTACGACGATTGCTGAAGCAAGTAGAACTGAAATGAAACAAATGCAACTTATTGAAAAAGATAGCACAATGTTTCGTTTTGTATTCTTTCTTTTTTCTTCTTTTAATAATCTTCGTTACCATTTCCAACATTACAGGGGGTTCTATAAAATAAACTTATAAAGCATTATCTGTGTAGTATACTGGGCCATCTGTATCAATAGTGGGCATCTTACTTGGAAATAAATACCAAAATGATATTTTACAAGAAAGAGGAACCTCTGTGAACATATTTATTTCAAATCTTTTTACAGAGTATTATTTGTTTGCTGTTATCATTATTTATCAATAAGTACAAATGTATAGATTTGGTTTGGTGTAATACGATTTTATAATGGTGTACTTTAAGGAGTTTGAAACGACTGAATATAATTAGAATATGATGTGTAAATATTTTGTATATATATATATATGAAGCACAGACAAAGCATATCTCATAATGTCTATTGAAAAAACCAAATGAATTTATCGAGTAATAAAGATATCAAGTATTTCTGGAAGTAACCTTGTGTCTAAGCCTCTATATTGTAATGGCATTTGAAGTGTGTCTCAGAATTTCCAGTGCATATAAGTACTCGTATAAGTTATACTTTAAAACAGCAATGTCACCAGGGGTATCGGAAAGGGGGCTGCAACAGCCCCCATAACACTAAAACATAAGGACTGGCGTGTTCTTTCTTGGAGAGATGTGATAGTTCTTACAAGAGCTGTTGTGTAATTGTCCGAAACGTCGAGACCATCTCATTCTTCGAAAGATCTAAAAGTTCTTGTCAGAACTATAACCACAAAAGAATTACACAACAGTCCTTTCCAGAACGAACACATCTCTCCCAGAAAGAATACCCCACCCAGTCATTATAAGGACTACACACATGGTGTACCCATTTAAATTTTCCTCACTCGTCTACCTCACCATGCAAATTAACCTATAGAGAACATATCATGAACATATTAACAATTCTGCCAGTCGTCTGAAGAAGTCTGCCTTCGGCGAAAATTTCACAAGGTAAATAATTTGTCATATGTAATCACTCGGGAAATTTGTTCTAATTCAATCACCTATACCAATCAGATGAGCCTCTGTAAACAATCTACCCCTTCCCGGTGCTACGCCACTAAAATCTTATTTCTTTGGATCAGGGATGATGACATGTGAGTCCTTCGGAGCTCTCTTGCAGAACTCGTCCCATGAGCCGTCGTAGATCGCCACGTCCACCTTCCCGACCACGTAGGCCGCGAGCGCGATCGTGCACGCGCTGATGCCCACGAAACACGAGCTGACGAGAGGCTGTGTGAGATCGATACCCCCCGATTGAAAAAGTCTGAGAATGTCTTCCCGCGCTATCATGCGGTCGCTATCACTACGGACCATGCTGCTGAAAGGAACGTTGACCGACTTCAGGATGTACCCCAACGGTAAGTCTAGAAACAGAAAAGCAAAAAAAATATATGCAACAGTTATATGGAGCTTTGTCTTTCTTGCTTTTTGGTCAAATGTTTTCCAATCTCTTTTGTATTTCCTCCTTCTCCCTCTCCTAGTCTTATTCTCCTTTTTTTCATACATTTTCTTTTGTTTTTATTCTTTTTAATGCTCTCTACATTTTCTTGTCTACTTCACGTTCTTATATTATTGTGGGTTTTTTCGCATTCTCTCATTTCCTTCTGCTCTAGACTAGAATGTCTACTTTCCCCTCTCTTTATCTACTACTTTCATGTCACTTCCTATTCTCTTTGTGATTTAGCTCTGTTTTATTTGACCTTCATCTTCTTAAACTTTATATTTTACTTCTATACTTCTACATCTACTTCTACTTTTACTTATAGTTCTACGTCTACTTCCCCGTCTACTTCTACTTCTACTTCTACTTCTACTTCTACGTCTACTTCTACTTTTACTGCTAATTCTACTTCAACATCTACTTCTACATCTACTTCTACGTCTACTACTACATCTACTTCCAGGGGCGGATCCAGCTTTTTATAAAGGGGGTTGGGGTGGTATGCGAGGAGCGTAGCGACCGAGTCAAGCAGCGGAGCGAGCGAGTGTGGGGGTGTCCCCCTCCCACAGTAGGGAAAATTTTTGAAAATCTGTGTGTGAAAATGAAAGATAAGATTTAAAAAAATGGTCCCCGGATTTTGGGGGTTGCAACCCCAACCTCTAGATCCGCTTCTGACTTCTATGTCTACTTTTATGTCTACGTCTACGTCTACTCCTACTTCTACGTCTACTTCTACTTCTACTTCCATGTCTACCTCTACGTCTACCTCTACGTCTACATCTACTTCTATGTTTACTTCTACTTCTACGTCTATTTCTACTTCAACTTCTTCTTCGTCTACTTCTACGTCTACTTCTACTTCTACTTCTACTTCTACGTCTACTTCTACGTCTACTTCTACTTCTACTTCTACTTCTACTTCTACTTCTACTTCTACGTCTACTTCTACGTCTACTTCTACTTCTACGTCTACTTTTACTTCTACTTCTACGTCTACTTCTACTTCTACTTCTACTTCTACGTCTATGACTGTCTCCTTCTACGTTTACTTCTATGTCGACTGCTATACTTCTACTTCTTCTACTTCAACTTCCATTTCTACTTCTTAATATTACATTAGTTACTATGGCCCGTATTCTGGAGTCTGGTTTAGTTACCAGACTTCAAAATACAGGTCTATGAGTATATTTGTTTTTGTAGGCATATTACCATGGTCCAACTATACACACGTACAGTAGTTCATGTACTTCTATTTTCACCTTTGTTCCTCTTTTATCTTCTTTGTTTCTTCAGTACTGTTTACCTCTTCACAACTTTCTCTGTTTTTAAATCTTCGTTTCTTTCCATTCATAATATGTGTCTAATCCTTCTTACAGTTCTCTTTTTATTCATTCTCTTTCTCTTACTAGGCCAAATAGAATCCATACTGCCGTCGAACCATTCCGGTAGCCTGCTATCAATCAAAGTGAAATTATCCGTCTTCTGGTTTTGCAAAACCTCATCGAAATTCTTGATAAGACGTGGGTTAGCCGGCTTCGCTGAGAAGATCCGCTGGTCGACCACCGACTGGTCCCCGCTCTCGACTGCATAACCATCGTCCTTCCACTGCTTTAATCCTCCATCTAGTACCGACACCTTTGCCATGTTTGTAAGTGGATTAAGGGAGGGAATGAGAAATACCGATATTTTTCTTTCATACAAGTATTTTAACATATATTTCTTCACGTTCATTTCATTACTTATTTGTGCTTTGATTTCAAAATCTCTCTCGAGATGAGAGAACTTAAAAAAAAAAAGAGAAGAACGAGATTATATTTTGAGAATACTAATATAATAATCTTGATTGATATAGCACTTATAATACGAAATACCGTCTCTAGTTCCTTTACATAATTACCCCGGTCATCGGATTTATTCACGATGTGCACCATGTCCACTCCCTGGGGAGTATTCCCACCGAAATTAAGGTCACCGTTAGGGCATATGGCAATTTCTAAAAAAAGCTTCGTCATCCTATCAGGTCCCCATTTCCTGAGTATGGAGTGGAAAATGAAGGTTAATGCCTTGCCAAAGGACATTAGTGCCGTGCCAGGGATCGAACCCACGACATTTGCATGTCCATTTAAGTGCTTAAACCACTCGACTACGACACCTCTACATGAGAGAGAAATAAAGGAAGAAGGCCATAACTTAAAAGACTTCAAATTTAACAACTTTTTAGTGACTTTTATAAAAATTAATCTTAAATTGATTTTGACAATGGCTTCCCTTCATCACTTTCAGTTCCCTCCCCCTTTCTCTTCAGTGCGTCTACTCCTAATGCCGCGGTCATACCTTATCATGACCAAACAGTCTGCACATCCACCATGTCCGTGGTGCTGACATCATCCGGAATATTGGGTCATTCTCGTACACGATGACGTGGGTCTCATTGTCGATGCCGAGCTCGCCAATGCACCTGCCATTCAATGAAACATGGTAATGCTTCTTTTCAATAATGACGTCCATGATTGCTCATACCGTACATTTTATTTCAGACAATATTATTATTACACCCATTCAAACAGTCCGATACAGTAACACGACACTTTATTACACCTACTTCGCTTGACCGTACATTTTTTTATATTTCTGACAGTATTATTATTACACCCATTCAAACAGTCCGATAAAGTAACACAACACTTTATTACACCTACCTACTTACATACACACGAACAAACTCAAATGCAAAAAAAACATTTTAAACACACAAAACAACTTACTATCCATTATGAGGTCATAGTTTTTTTCATTTTTTCAACGTTTTCAAGTTCATGAAATATAAATCTCATAAGAATGTATATTGCACAGGGGCGGCGATTTCTTTTCATGACCGGGGGGACGAAATGCGAGGGACGAGGGAGCAGTGGCGTAATAAACAAAAACGTTGGGGAGGGGCAGAAAAAAAAAATCTGCATCACCACCACTTTTACATGTTACATGCTGACCCCGCGGAAAGTTTTTCAAAGTGGGGGGCTAAAGTATTTACGATCAGGTACAGCAAAGCGAGCAAAGCAAGTGGAACATAAATTAGCGTGGGGTGCAGGGGTCAAGGGGCGGAGCACCATGAAGCTCAGGGGGTTTAGGCATTTAATTACGGTCAGATGAGCATATTTTGATGCCTTGCTTGTGACACTGGCATGCAGGTCACTCATTGGAGTGGGGTCCAGGGGGCGGAGCCCCCAGAAGCTCAGGGATTTTAAGCATTAAATTACGATCAGATGAGCATCCATGGGCCGCCTTAGGGCCCTTGGTGGGGTCCAGGGGGCAGAGCCCCCGGGAGCTCAGGGGTTTTAGGCATTTAATTACGGTCAGATGAGCATCGAGGGGGCAGAGCCCCCGGAAGCTCAGGGGTTTTAGGCATTTAATTACGGTCAGATGAGCAACCAGGGGCCCGCCTTAGGGCCCTTGTTGGGGTCCAGGGAGCAGAGCCCCCGATAACTCAGGGAAAATTATGCCATTTCAGCAACATTTGTAAATCACTGGTATCGAAATAGAAATAAACCACGTTTGATTTTATCTGGGGTAACTGCCCCAAGCCCCCTCCCCATCAGTACGCCAGTGCGAGGGAGCAAAGTGAACGAGAGGTGTGAAGGTGACGGAAGTGACTACCCAGGCTCACAGGTTTTTGAAATTTTGTTGTATTAAAAAATTACATTCCTTAGCAAAACTATAGTATAAAAACAAGCAATATACTTTTTTCACACTTCACTTTTCCAATATATTTACTTTTATTTGTCTAAATGCTGCACTCTTGGGCCATCCAGAGCCTAAAAGTGTGTTGCAGTCTTCAGTCAGTATTTGCTATACATTTTTTGTGTGCACTTTTTCAAATTTTCAGGGAGGACGACCCCCAAAAATTGAGGGGGGACGTGCCATCCCCCGGGATCGCCGCCCTGATAATTTATTATTGCAATGTTTTATAATTGTTTGAAAACAGTAATAAACGTATATGCTATATTGTCATGCAATTTCATCTACATCTACATCTATGTTGATTCTTGGTAGACCGTTTGGTATCTCGCCAAGTGTTTTGAACGTCACAGCCGGTGTTTTCAAAACAATTTTAACTTCAAAAACGAAAAATCGAAGAAAAAAAGGAAGAAAAAAAAGGAAGAAAAAAAAAAGGAAGGAAGAAAAAAAAAAGGAAGAAAGAAAACAAAACAATCTATTGGTGCGGGTAATTAAAAGATAATGTTGGACTAATTAGAGCTTGCATCAGCGAGAGGAGGCTCAGAGCCCATATCAAACGGAGGGGGGGGGGTATAATATCAAAAGAGATAGAGCGTTCTATATACCTTCTGGCAACCCCAAATAAACATGCAATATTATCATTCAGAAATGTTAAAGCCTTGATCCTTTGTCTGCTTCAGTTAATAAAGTCAATATAGTTACAAAATAGTTCATAGAGCTGAGATTTGCGACTATACAGACGGATTGATGAGGATTTCACTTACTTTGCAAAATTTTCGGCGGACGGGAGTGTGAATTCAAGGCGGGAAGTTTTATCTCGGCACTGGTTGAGATCGAAATGGACCGACCCAGGTACGTGTTCGGACCGGTAGGCGTCTCGGCCCTCGGTCATGATACCCAGCCATGTGGCATCGAGCACACGTAGCGTACACGACGACGACGATGATAACGATGACGACGACGAAGTTTGTTCACCTAGTGCATCGCTCAGCCATTTTGTGCTTACCAGCGGTGGTACGGATGCAGCCATTTTAAAAATGATTCAGATTTGCGCATTGAATAGTGTGTACAGCAAATAAGCGAAAGAAAAGGCTGGCACTGAGACAGATCATAATTATAGGTGTTTACAAGTTGTGTTTGCCCAGCGCGATTGGGCGTCTACACGTTATCTCACTGCTATCGTCAGTGCTATGTATAAACCTCAGTCGATCACACCATCCAGTCCAATCAGTGTATTTGATATACATGTATTACCCGCCTTTCCTCGCAGCTAGCTGCTGCTGCTGCTACATTACAAAGAGCTTCACAAATCACAATTATGTGATTACGTACATTACGAATATAGCCTATTATAGGCTATTTTCGTAATGTAATCAAACTTGATGCACAAAAAATTGTTAAGAGTATCTCGTTACACATGATTTCATGCATTCACCTCTTACGAATAACATATGTTAGGCTGTATTCCAATGGTCAGAATACGAATTGCATTGTTCGGTAAATAGGACAAGCCGTACTATGTGTCCTACCTAGCCAGTGATTACGTTCACAGTTGACATACTGTGAACGTCGACCATTCATTCACAATACGTCAAACTTAATTGACTTGAAAGGAATTTAAATTGGCAGGCTCAGAGAGAGAGAGAGAGAGAGAGAGAAAGAGATGTGGGGGCTATAGTTGAGGAACTCACACCATTGAAACAACCCAAACCGACTCCACACCGACCGATCGTTCTTGGCCGGTCCGGCTTCTTGTTGGTCAGGGCCCCTGTCTTACAAAGAGTTGATATTAATCGCAACTTATTTGCGATTGATATCAATCGCAACTATGTACAAAAGAGATTGCAAACTTGCGATTGATTAGAGGACTTGCGATTGATTTGGATCAATCGCAACTCTTTGTAAGACAAGGCCCTGGTGTCGGTCTCATATTGGTGTGACTCGGGTATAATTATAATGGACGACGAAAACTAAAACGAGAAAGATCTCATGGATATGAATAGGGGTATTAGATCAATAAATGCACAGAGCTGTAAATAATGTGTACGTGCTACAAACGTGATCGTGCATCGTTATTTTATATCGGAAAGAAATTGGAATAAAAAGGGACAGTATATTATTACCATTATATTGGAATTCGAGACTGGAAAGATAGGATTAAGGTATTTAATACGACTGATTTAAAGGAAAGTAAGTTTAGTAATGTAGGCCTATTTAAATCTCTGGATATTTATACAAAAAATCCCTTGCTCCCGAGCAATTAAGTTCCGTGGAATGTAGCTTAAACCTTTGTTATATGTCGGTGAACCTTATGCAAGCTATCATGTCATTGGGAGTAGATTTCGTGCATGAAATAGGCAAGAAACGGAATACATACTGAAAAGATAAATGTAATACGTTAGTAAACTAACTGTTCTATTAAGGAAAGAGAAAGAGAAGGAGAAAGGGATAGAGAGAGGGAGAGAGAGAGAGAGAGGGGGAGGAGTGATCGAGAGACCGGATGACAGTTAGGGAGGGAGAGAGACAGAGAAAGAGGAATAGTTATTTAAAAATTACATTATAAATGTCGAATTAAAACGAATTTCATTACCAGTATATTAGCGAGAGACTGAGTATAATAATAACAATAATAATAATAATATTGGATTCTTATATAGCGCACGTATCCACCTTGCATGGTGCTCAAGGCGCTCCAATATTACCCGGCTCTGCTAGGTAGCCGATTTCGGCGCTCACAGCATTCAAGAAATTCCTTCCTACCGGTACCCATTTAACACCTGGGTGGAGAGTGGCAAGTGTAAATTAATGTCCTGCCAAGGACAATAGTGCCGCGGCGGGACTCGAACCGCGGACCCTGTGATCCACAGTATAGCAGGGAAGGTATTGATATAGGTGCATTATTGATCAGTTTCCTTATAAACAAAAAGCAGCGTCGTTTAACTGCCTGGGTATACTAGTAATTGAAGCACAGTCGAGTACTGATAACTATAATAGAGCTTGGTAACAGCTGTGATTTTGGGATGATGTGTGCGAAACCTATCGAAATCTTTGGCGGATCTAAGAGGCACGGGGACCCCCGCAAGGCTCACTTTTGCGAACCTTAAGCACGTCCCATTAACGAAAAAGACGAAAGTGCCCCAAAAAAGGTATTCCCCGCGGCAGATGATAGCCCCCTTTTGTATGTCTTCTCGGCACGTTTTAAGAAATGCGTCCCGCCCCCCGAGAATCCTAGATTTGCTAATGGAAATGCCTTTTTACATGATATAAAATTCGTAGCTGTATTATCGCTCAGCTTTCGTTCAATTGCGTATTGTTTATGTTTAAACTTCAGTCTATGCTTTTGTACGTTAAAATATTTATTTCGTCAGAACTCACAAATTCATAATTATAATACACGTCAAAGGGGTCTTATTCATCAGCCTTTTGCAAGAACAAATGTCACTCTGACCTCTTTCCATATCTCTTGCATTAAAGAATGGAACAGTTTGCCTGATGATATACAAAATAGTACAACTCTTTCTAGGTTTAGAAGGTTATCTAAAACGTACCTATTTGAAAGACTGACATAATTGTTCTTTGTATCTTAATAATTTCTCAATTCTCAAATGCTTTTAGACTACTATTAATGATAAGGACCTACTCATCAGTGTGTTTGCTGTGTATGTGTGTTGTGTGTGTGCGTGTGTGCGGGCGCGTGTTTGTTCTATATTCTGTAGCTTAGGGTTTCCATCCCTTGTATATACGTTACATTCTTTTTATTCACCTTGCCATATTGTTAATGTATGTATTTTGTTGACTATAGGGCCCCCCTCACAAGCTTAGCTTCTAAAGGGGTCCTAAAACCGTTCATTTTATGATGTAATCAAGTTAATATAAATTATGTTGATTAATGTACTATTACCAGTCTCTTTTTTATGTAAAAGATTATATCATGTTTTGTGTGGTTTTGAATAAAATGAACTTGAACTTTCAAGGGTTACAAACTTATATATTATATACTTCAAGGAACTTGTAAGATGGATTTTTTAAATAACTTTCATATCAATTGGAGAAATCATACATAAAATGCAACCGAGTGTAAGTAGTAGGCTAATATCGGTGCGAATGCGAAGCACGTCAGAACAGCAAGTAGTTCTGAAGAACGACATGGCATAGGCCTATTCAAATTCGTCGAAAACCGTTCGGAAACAATTATGTAGTGGCCTTTTTCAAAAGGCTGCTAATATTTTTATTCGTCAAAAGAATAGTGTGTGAATCATCATTTAAGACGGAGGACAGGAAGGGTTAGGGGTGGAACAGGGCACTAGCCCCCAATCGAGAAATAAAAGTATTGAAGAGCTTTAATATGAGCGACGGACAAGCCTTCTCGTGGCCTCACATACAGATCGACTGAAATATGAATATAAACGGGCCCATGTCTAAGTTACATACAAGTATAATACGGAGGACAGGAAGGGTTGGGGGCTGGAACAGGGCACTAGCCCCACCGCCCCTCGAGAATGTTAAAATTAACAATATTCGAGCAGCCGTTACCTCATATTTTGGCTGCGAGGTAGGCCTAATATAATCATCATTTTTATATTTTATGTTTGATGACTGGATATGGGTTGCAATTTCGTAGTTCGCGGAAAGAAATTATCTATTTCTTTTTTGCTAGCTAGCTCGTAAGGTATTAGGCAAGAGATTTCACCCCACCCAGCTCTCTGACAAAATTTGTGATCTTACGCTTATGTTAAAGACTATGTTATAAGCAGGACCAATCCCAACTCCCTGATGTAAGTCAAACTTAATGACTATCGTTTGCAGCAAGATCAAATAAAAGTCTTATATTATTGTATATCTGTTTATGGACATAATGGAATTTCTTTTTTTATTTGATTTGATTTCTGCATTTTTCCAAATACAATAACTGAATAACAAAGAACATGTAAACGTGTACACTGCGAATTCGTTGTGTAACGTTGTGTAACGACTTTGTACAACATTGGGTAGTTCACTCCTTACACAGGGGTTGTGTTAAGTTGTGTACAAAAAAAAATTACACAACAAATTCCTGCAAATTCGTTATGTAAAGTTGTGTTTTTTTTTTTACACAACTTAACACAACCCTGTGTAAGGAGTGAACCCCCCACTGTTGTGTAAAGTAGTTTAATACACAACGAATTTGCAGTGTATAGGAAAAGATATATGACAAATATGCAAACAATAATAACTTCACGTCAAAATGTGATTTACATATATACATATGATAACGAACTTAATATTTCTTTAATATATAATTATAGTATCATGAATTTAAAGTATTATCCTAACTTTCTGTAGAAAAGTGCAGAAGACTGCCGTCATAAGCGACGCTTGCCTAGGATGGCGGCCTTAGAATAAAGCAGAAAAATCAGAGAAGCATACTGATGAAAGTTTGAATGAAATCGGACAAAAGATTAGAAAATTACGAATTTTTGAAAGTTGCAATTACTATAGGTATGGGCTCTTCAAATTGGCTGAATTGATAATGTCTATGTGATGTAGTGGCGGACAACTTTCCAATTTGCTCCAATACACAAAAGGACTAACATTTCGACTTGTCATAAATGTATATGATTCGGGATGGTCTGTTCTTTTTAGAGGACCTGTAACAATCTACTCTCCATGATATATTTTGAGTAGTGCCCCGAGGGTGAAGGCACTTGGAAGCAGTGGCGGATCCAGGGGGCCGGGGCCCGGGCCCCTCCCTAGAAAAAAACAGGTAAAAACACCCTTTTTGAAAAAAGAAGTTGGGCCCCCTCCTGGCGCCCAAGGGGGTGGCGGAAAAAATTAACCCTTCCCGTAGGAAAAATTTTCGGGTGCCAAAAAAAAATTTGTGCTCATTACCCTGGCGCCCAAGGGGTGGTGGTGGAAAAAATTACCCTTCCCGGAGGGAAATTTTTTCGGGCGCCAATTTTTTTTTTTTTTTGCTCACTACCCCACTGAGCGAAAAATCGACCGGCACGATTTTCAAATTTTCGCACGAAGTGGGCCCCTTTAGGCCCCTCCCTTGCCGCATCCGCCCCTGCTTGGAAGAAAAACAGAAATAAGTGATATTTTTTGTACACAACAAACGGGAGAGTAATCCATCACTACGTAACAATCCACTGACAAAATTGCCGATTTGAGATTCGCACAGCTATAGTGATCTCATATTTCAAACACTCATAATTTTCTAAATATTGCTCTGATTTATTTCAAACTTTCGCCATTCTGTTTCTCTGATGTTTATGCTTTTATTCAAATGAACTTATTAGAAGTGTTGGATTGCCCTTAACTAGGATGGCGGATATCAGGGATACTTCAAGGTTTGACTTTTTCCTCATAAATTTTCATGGAATCCTCGGGACCCCTCTGAGAATATTCGTCCCACGACCCGTCGAACACCGCCACGTCCTCCTTCCCGACCACGAATGCCACCAGGGCCAGGATGCAGGCGGTGACCCCGACGAAGCAGGTCGAGGTCAAAGGTTGTGCTAGGTCAATGCCCTTTGACTGGAATAGGGCCCTGAGGTCATCGGCTGACTTGAACTTGGAGGAGTCTTCGAGGAGGACGTTGGGGAAGGGGATGTTCAGTGCCATCTTCATGATGCCTAATTTTAAACCTGTGTATGAAGTACAATGAAACCTTCATTAACCTTCTTTACTACCTATTACAGAAATCATTGTCAGATTATGCAATACGTCAGTGTAACGTTTCGCACGGTTCAAATGAAGGTACACAAGGCTATCAAAATTGTTTTGGTTGGGATTTTTTTCTTCTATGAAATCGTTTTAAATCCGTTTTAGCGAGCACGTGTATAAAAAGACAATGATTCTCATTGAAACCTGCATTAAAGAACCCTAACCGTATATAATATTATGTAGATCGGCATAAGGACAACCAGCTTATAAACCCCTCTCTCTCTCTCTCTCTCTCTCTCTCTTGAGTGGTCTTAATGTACAAGTTTCATTTCAGTTAATTTTGCACAATATGTAATGACAAAAAGGTGATGAGATAAAGATATAATTATATATAGGAGAAGGCTGCTGCTATAGATGATGATCGATATAGAGGGGGAGGAGGGTCGAGGGTGTAAGGGAGAAATAGAGGGTAGAGGATAAGCTTTAAGAATTATTTCACATGTTGAATATAATTATGTCAACTTGTTTATAATTTACATTAAACACTAGCAAATTTGAAATTGTTTTTTCGTTTCGTTTTGTTTTGTTTTGTTTTGTTTTGTTTTGTTTTTACAATGAATTAAGTCCTTGATTTCAATGAATTTTACCTGGATAAGCAGAAGGCATTGTTCCATCATACCAGTCCACAGGACGACTGTCCATCAACTGGAATCGGGGTTCCTTCACGTTCTGCAAGACGTCATCGTAGTTCTTAAAGATCTCAGCTCGCCTCCTCGTCACCTTGAAAGTCACCGGCTTGGCTGCCGGCGTCGCCTCATCAGTCACCGCTCGGTTCTCAGCGATCCACTGCTGGAGCCCGCCGTCGAGCACCGACACGGCACCGTGATCGTAATAGCGAAACATCCACCAGATCCGAGGCGCCGTCATGATCTTATAGAACGGTTCGTTCTCGTATATGACCACGTGTGTGTCCTTGTCGATCCCGAGCGTCTTCCCGACGAACTCCGCGAAGAACTCCGGGGTCGGGATAGTGAAGTAGTAGGTGGAGTCCTTGTCGCGGAGGTGGTTGAGGTCGATGTGGAGACTGCTTGGAATGTGTTGCTTGTCGTGGGCGTCCTGACCTTCGTTCTCAAGACCGAGCCGGTACGTCGCATCAAGGACTCGAAGCGGTCTTCCATCCGGGGTCTTCTGCGTCCTCAGAGCTTCAGCCAACCACTCCGTGCTCACCAAGGCGGGAACTTTCCCCTCATCAGATGACGTCATGGTGTTCCGCTACGCTATTGTACATTAAGATGAATTAAGTCAAGGGATGTTGAATATTTGAATTTGAAATCATGTGAACAATAATTTCATGAGAAGTATCAATTATTTAAATTGTAATTATTACGACAATTTTTCATCTTATTCTTCGAGTAATGATAATGATAATACGTGTAATAATATATACTGAATACTTTACATTGTCATTTCTATTACCCCCGTTATTGGATTCAATTGATAATCTGCACATGAAACTCACACGCGCGCGGCTCCCCGGGGAGTATGACTCCGGCAATTAAGGCGCCATCAAACACCAAGTAGAGAACGTGTTCAAGGACTCTCAAGCAGATCGATATTTACTTGCTGATCGCAAATTTGCTCGATGATTATATGGGGTCAGCTTGACTGAAATATACACTGGGACAGACCCATGCATTGCCTTACACGCTAATCAAAAATAGTGTTGTACTCATGCATTTCTTCGTTTGACAGGAATTCAGTGTATAAGTGTAGGGATAATTATGTGGTGGGAACTTTCGTATCTCCTGTCAAGTGTCTAAACCACTGGCACTGGGGTACAACTCTATGAATGGTAGGGCATAATTATGGGTTTAGCGTTATACCGTTAATACAGGGCCGAGTTAGGGTTTCTATTACGCGATTGCAACTATTATACTCACAAAAAATATAACTTGGGAAATTTCAATATATTGAAATGTGCGAACATGATATGACGTGTTATATGCATGCAACCCGAACATGATTTCTATGGGACATAGGCCTACAATAGTTTAGCTGTATAATAAGCTGCGATCGGGATTATTTCTACAAGGTAATAGGGCATGAAATTACCTTTGAGGTGATTTTTCAAAAATAGTTGCGATCGTGTGCGCTCTATGTTCTTTCAACAATGGCGTAGCTACAGGCAGGCCCGTAGCCAGGGGGTCACGTGTCCCCCCCAAAAATTCCAAGATCACACACCCATCCTCATAGACCCCTGATCCCCAGGACGTCGATCAATTACATGTATGTGCCCCCAAACATCAAACTCTGGCTACGGCCCTGGCTACAGGGGGATGGGCATGGGGGCAAATGCCACGTGCATGTTCCCCAGTCCAGTGGTGAAAAAATATAACAAAAAAAAAGCGAAACAAAAAACAAACTAGGAGAGAATTAAGCGAAAGGGAGAAGGGGAAAAGGACGAGAAAAGAAGATTGCTGGACCATCTCACACCCTCGATCCCCCTATTATAATCAGTAGCCTTGTAAATTTCATTTCATTTTTTGAGTGAGACGTATACGTGCGCCTCGATCCCCCCGCCCCGGCCAAACGTCACCAATGGCCTTTAAACTGGATGGCCTGACGCTATTTATATGCCCCGCTGTCTTCCAATAACGTAGGAAAAGGTGTGATTCGTAGTCCCTCGGCCCCTCCTTCCTACCAGATGTTGTACATAAATATCGCGAATCTCCTTTGATGTCACCACAATCGAAAGGTAGGGAATACACCCATTCAAAATTTCTGTTGAAAATTTCATAACTGTTGGCAAATGTTCACAACCTGACTTGTCTCAAGTCACAAATAACAGTTCCTTGCCTGTTTGATGGCTCTTTCTAGTATTGCTTGTCTGCATGGTTTGAAATATTTATTGTCGGTAGTTCACGAAGCTTGTGATGGGGGCGGCACCGTGGGAGCGTGCCCCAAAGTTGAATGCTGCATTAAAAAAAGGGAAATGAGCGAGGGATGGAGGGAATTAGGGCAACAAGAAAACTAAATATCATGACCCATCCCACCTTCAGCACCTCACTCGAGGACCTTGAGAGATCATAATACATAACCGTCTCCCTAACGACGCTCCAGCACCCCTTCAATTGCCGCACAATTAGATGCACAGTTTAAAAATAATGATGTACTTACCACTTCGCAAATATAGACGATCCCAAAACAGCTACAAATCCTTTGTATTTTAAGAGATACACAGTTTGTCTAGTCGATACTAGGTGGTTCTCGTCGGTATGCGTGCACCTATATACACAGACAGGTTTATGAATGATTCAGTATTTTTTGTTAAACACGATTGAGAACAAAGTTTTCTGGATCGAGATTTTGATGATTGGCATAGGCCTACTTTATTGTTAAGAGTGGTACTTTGGACTCGATCGACTATGAAATATTGGCCTGGACTATCATGGTGCAAAAGTACATTTGCGTGAGGTGTTCACTCTACCGTACTGCATTACATTTTATGAAAAGGAAATGGAGCCGGGGATTGAGAAAGAGAGAGAGAGAGAGAGAGAGAGAGAGAGGAGAGAGCGGAGAGAGCGGAGAGTCAAAGAGAGAAGAAGGGGGGTGATGGAAGGAAAAGAGGGAATGTGAAAGCAGAAAGAATGAGATACTTCTACTACTACTACAGCTGAGACTTGTTACGTATACAATCATACCTGCCTGGCACCAAAGAAATAGACAGATATTATGAGAAAGGGTTGAAGAGAGGAAGCAGTTAGAGGAAATTAAGGGTAAAAGTGAATAGAGCCTGTCTGAGAGGGAGAGAGGAGAGAGTGTGTGTGAGAGGGAGAGAGAGAGACAGAGACAGAGACAGAGAGACAGACAGAGAGACAGAGAGAGAGAGAGAGAGAGAGAGAGAAACGAGAAACAGATGGAATTCATGCAGAGAAACTGAATTTTTGTCACAATGAAAAATCTACTTGCCTTAAAAAAAAAAAAAAATATCAAGCAGTGCTTTCTCATTTTAACCATTTTATTCAGCTCCGCTGATCTATATTAATTCAATCCAATACACCACAACATAAAATGATATAAGTTCATACTAGGTATAACAATATAATTTTGTACAACACAAACAAATATGTTATGCACTATGCGTTATATTTCTTTTTTTTAAAGAATAAAATAAATACTTGTCTTCCAAAAGGAAACTGTACAGAAATATTTGTTTCAAAGTTCAATTTAAAGATTTCTTTAAGAGAAGGTTTTGATCTTAGGTGATTGAGATCTGCAAATGAATGAAAAACAAGTCAAGAAAACAAACTTTGAACAACAGAGGGTTTTTGAACCCCTAATATCTATTACTATACACAATGTGACTATACCACTGGGCCTTTTCTTGCCCATAGCAGAGGTTTGTTGAAATAGAAACTGATCTTTAGGCCTCTTAATTTTGATTCATTACAATTAAAGGTAATAGGATATAGATATCTTATTTATTAAAAAATAATAATGATTAAATGATAATAATAATATTAATAATAATCAATAATAATAACAATGATGATAAGAGTAATAATTATAATAATAATAACAATGATAATAATAATATTAATAAAAATCAATATTAACAATAATGACGATAATAGAAATAATTATAATAATAAAACAGTAATAATAATGATGATATTAGAATAATAATAATGATGATGATAATAATAATAATAATAATAATTTTAATAAATATCATAATAGTAATAATAGTGGGTTCTGAACTTTTTGTATAGAGCTCATGTCTTACACACTTGACATTCCTGGGGAGTGTTTCACCAAAACTAAGATCGACAAATATGGCAGGCCGTTCATGCCACTGTTTGCTCTCACCATCATATGATCTTTAGATATTTTTTCCTTCAATAATGAGTTATCAAAAAATATTAATTCTGTAGATTTGTGACCATGATTTGTACGTCCTTTGAGAGACCAATGCCAGTAAACGGTGAGAGCAAACAGTGGCAAGAATGGCCTGCCATAGTTAAGTCCAACTTAAAGTCGATCTTAGTCTTTGTGAAACACCCCCCTGGTACTTCACTGTTTGTTTGTTCAGAATAGTTGTCTTGTCCTTTTGGGCAAGTGGTATTTAATAAATATTTGCCTGTCTGGCCATTTCAGTTACTCTAGGAAGGGCAAGTATTTCTGGAGCACCACGTAAACATACACATTTTACCACCCAGAATATCTTAACTCAATCCTAAACAAGAATGTTTAAATAGATTTATATTCACTGATTTGGACCCTGTTCTGATTACAGTGAAAACATAAATTAACATATTAACATATTTTTTAAAAAATGGATATAGGGACAAGCTACATAATATGTAATTTAACATGACGTCTGAATGTCTATTATTTATCAGGCCCACTTCACACTGGCACTCATTTTTTTGTTTTAATGGAAACCCCAAATGATTGGCTGTATTGCTTCATAAACACTTCCTTCTTATCTGGCAACTAAACTGAATCAGAACCACATAGATCTAGAATTTGTTTAATTTTTTTTATAGGATGTGCAACAACCAGTGTGCATCACTAATAGCACTTCAGGGATACATAACACGCAAGTAAAGAAATTCAAACAACAACAACAGAAACAAATTTACCAATTAACTAAAAACAATCAACTAAGAAAATGATATTCTCAAAAACAATTTTCTTTAAAAATGCCAAATTGTTGTGATTCTGGGTCAATTTTTTTTCCAACAAGAAGACAAATCAGTGAACCATGAAAGTAATTAACTAAGAAAATAGAATTCTCAAATCAATTTTCTTTACAAATGCCATATTGCTGTGATTCATGGTCAATTTTTGGTTCAATGAGAAGACAACCCATAGGAAAGTAAAAAGTATGCCGCAGACCTGCCGCAGATCTGCTGCAGATCTGCCGCAGACTATAAGTCTGCGGCAAAGAGTATGCCGAAGTATGCGGCAGAAAGAAATTTTGCTGCAGACTTGCCGCATACCAGTATGCCGCAGGAACAGTCTGCGGCAGATCTGCGGCAGAATGAAACTTTGCTCAAGACTTGCCGCATACCAGTATGCCGCAGGAACAGTCTGCGGCAGATCTGCGGCAGAATGATACTTTGCTCCAAACTTACCGCATACCAGTATGCCACAGGAACAGTCTGCGGCAGATCTGCGGCAGAATGATACTTTGCTCCAAACTTACCGCATACCAGTATGCCACAGGAACAGTCTGCGGCAGATCTGCCATAGAAAAGTGGGAAATTATACAGTCTGCGGCAAGGCTATAGGCGGCCATTTTGGAGGACCATGCAACCAACGATACCATGAGGTTGTAAATTCCTGTGTTAGGCATTTTTATTTGTCTTTTTAGCTTCTGTCAAACCAAACAATATGTAATTTGCTTCAAGTTCTAACTGGTACCATGAGAGGAATTTGTTCCATAACGAGGAGACTGAGGAATTAACGGACTAGCTGTTTCAAAATCTTTAGTTGTGCCATGTGATCTTATCTTCAGCCCCACTAACTCACTTTTTTGTTGTAACTCTTGTGTAATGTGTGCACAGTAGCATGGATCTGTGACTCTACTCTGGACTATGTGTATGCAGTTATTGTATCTCTATACCTGTACCTCTACTTCTGCATTGTGTTAAACCCATATTTATAGAATTTTTGAAGCAATTCTGCCTGTTTCTACTTCAAGGTGCTAGAATGTAATGATGCAATGCATGCCATGGCTCTCCAGCAGCCTTCCTGCAAGACTGCATACTTTAATAATTGCCACTTCCACTGGGGTGGACATGAAAGAGTATGCGGAAAGTCTGCAGCAGGTCTATATGGGATATGAATATTCTTATGAAGAGTCTGCGGCAGATCTGCCGCAGACTCTTTGTCATAGCCTTTTCTATGAATATTCATGATGAAGAGTCTGCGACAGCTAGGTCTGCCGCAGACTCTTTGTCATAGCCTTTTCTATGAATATCCATGATGAAGAGTCTGCGGCAGACCTGTCGCAGACTCTTCATCATACTGAAAGAGTATGCGGCAAGGGTGCGGAAAGTCTGCGGCAAAACTAATTTGCATGTGAAAAAGATGACTGTCTGCAGCAGGTCTGCTGCAGATCTGCGGAAGGTCTGCCGCAGGAGTATGCGGCAGGCTCATTTCTTTCCTATGGGAAATCAATGAACCAGAATTGCAGGAGCTCTTTTATGACTTGGTGATGTACAAGTTCATCTTTCTCAGAGTGATATTGAACCATTTTTATTGCTTTTTTTTTTGCTGGCTTTTGGGGAATGTTGGCAATATGTGTTTGTGCAGAAAGATAAAATATTTCTTCATCGCCGATAGTTACAGTTTTGTGCATATTTGTGCATATTTAATTTTTTACATCAAGGTAAATTCAAAAGTGTCATAATGAAACAACCATAAACCACTGCATGAAAATCGATCCAAGAGAAGTGTACTACACAAGAAATCGCATAAAGAAATATTATGTTGCATAGGCCAGTATATCTACAGTCAAACCTGCTTTAGTGACCACCTGTCTACAAAGACCACCTGTCTACAAAGACCACATTTTTTGTTTCCCTTGAAAATGGTTTCTCATTCAAACATGTACTAAAGGAACTTGTCTACAAAGACCACCTGTCTACAAAGACCACTTTTTTAGTTTCCCTTGGGCGGTCGCTATAGACAGGTTTGACTGTATATAAATATTATACATGTATAATATACATGTTTACCAATAACACAGGTCTATTTGTTACTGCATCCTTCTGTGATTTTCTGGTGCTGGCTGGGTATGCACTAACCCACAGTCTGCATTTCTGAAAGTTGACATTAACATAATTTTCTAATGTTCTCTTTTCCACTAGTATGGTACTCATTTTGATTCTTGCTAGGTGTATTTATATGTGATATATGTGTATGTCTTTATCTTTATTCCAATTCTTAATTTTTGGAGGTTAAATATATAATGTTCAAGTAAAGAATACATGCGTTGCTTGCATGTCTTACCATAGTTGTCTTTGCTGGATAGAATGTTTTCATTGTTATGTGTCAAAGGTTACACTAAATGCAAGGCCTTAACCAGTAGGCCAATCTCATTGTGAGGGTAAAGCAGCACTTTAACAGAAGAAGTCAATGTCTATATGATTGTTACCATTAAAGATACTTTGTCCCTTTTGCAGCCAACATCAAATTCTGTAGAACTTTGTAGGAATTATGAATATGTCATGTATGTCCTATCTGTGAAATTTAAACGTTAGCAGTGTCCTAATATTCAAATTATGCAAGGAAACCCGTTTACTTGCTAGACTTCACTGTCAGACACTATTGAGTGACTGACTGGCTTTTTCATCTTTGGTAATAACATACATGAAATGAGCTGTAAAGGGTACATGAGCATTTGTCTACATCAATAACCCACTTCTTGTAATGGCCAAAATTAAACTGATTGAATCTTTGCGCAGCATAAAACGTACGACCATTCAGTACAATGGTCTGAAAAATCAGACTATTACTTACTGGCTCTATAGCTCCTAAGTCGATTCGACAACTAATAGTCGTTATTTTCCCACTTAAAGACATTTTCAAGCCCCCTTTTTTAGGGGGAAGTTCTAAATTAGTATTGTCTTTCAAATGCCGTTGGAATTTAACCTTTTCATTTTTTTGGCCTGCAAATGGGACATAGTACCTTTAAAGCATATAATGTACTACAATATGGTCTTTTCCACAAGAATTTTCACTTTACACTAGTCAATAACTAAAAATTCTATTATAAAAACACATGATCAACACAGATATTTCTAGAATATGTCAGCACAGGATATAAATAAGTTTGAGTAGTTATAAGAAAGATACATTTATATAACAAAAATATAAGAATGAAATATGAGAATCCTAAAAAGAAATACAAAAAACACCAATTAAACGTTGCCAAATGTTGCATTATCTCCCAAGTACTATCAAAAAGTGCTACATTTCCCCCAAGTAATCATATGTATTGAAATTTGAAAGTAAATCTGTCGCTACATATTGTAACCGATTAACCAGCACTTGCAGTCTCAGGCTTGCAAACCACCATCTGGTCTTCTGTTGCTTTCTGAGCGTACTCCTCCCACGATCCATCGTAAACTCCAACATCCTTCTTTCCAGCTTGATGAGCGGCCAATGCTAGGATACAGGCTGTGACCCCTGACCCACAGGTCGCTGTGACAGGTCCAGAGAGGTCGATGCCACTGTCTGCAAAAATCTTGACAAGCTCTTCTGGGGACTTCATGAGACGATTTCTCTCAGAGTCGTCGTCGTTGAGGAGGGTCGAGAAAGGCACATTGGCAGAACCCGGCATATGACCACAGGATAATCCTGCAGGACACATAAATAAAAACAATTAAAGGGGAAGTCGACCCTGATATTAAGTCAGTTTTCAGGGAAGCAGCAAAATTGGAGAAACAGATTAATCAGTGAAATTTATGAGCAAAATCCGATTTAGAAATAGGAAAGTTATGACTTTTTGAAGTTGCAATCGATCAATCACATATTGGCAACACTGTGACGTATTTTCTGAGGTCCTCTCCCGTTTCATCTAAAAAAATACAAAATTTCTTAATTCTCTAAAGAAATTATGAAGTCTCACATGAACCCTTGACATAATCATTGAGAATGTGTTTTTAAACAACCTCTGTATTAAATAAATCTATTCCTTCTTCAATAACTAAGAAAATTAAAATTCATTACATTTTTAGTGCAGAGGAAATGGGAGATGCCCTTGAAAAGTATGTCAGTGTTGATTGATTTGTGTTCCCAAGATCACAACTTCTAATTTAATAAATTTCTTATTCTTATTGGCTTTTCTTCAAACTTTCACAAACTATCTGTTTCTCTTATTCCCCCCTCATTTTCTATTTCTATTTTTATTCTATTCCACTCACAGTCTGAGTAGTCTGAAATGTATCTGAGCAGCAGCTCTTAACTCAGGGATATGTTAGCATATTTTCTGGGTTTGTGAATGTAATGGTCATAAATAAAACAAAGTCATCTAATATCTACATGTATGTAATCATTATATTTCAGCCAGGTTGTTATTCTTGAAACACTTTGCCATCTACGCATCTTATGATAATGTGATTTGGGGAAAGACTTTTGGGGAAAGACTTTGAGGGGAAGCTGTTTCTCAATACTTATAAAAAGTACAATTTTGTCATTTTTTTCCCCCATTTATTTATGTTTCCAACAAAACATTACAAATCAATTTTAAACATTTACAACAATTTAAGACAACATATTGGAAACAAAGGGGTCCACTAAAGAGCAATGCTTGTACAAGTGTGGACACCTCAAATGATAGTAAATACCTTCTCTTGGCTCAGGCACCTTGCCAAGGAATCTGGCCTTTGATCTGGCATCCATAACTTGAAACTTGTTTATGTTCAGATTGCCTGTCATATCGCCAAACCGCTTGACCAGATTAGGTTGGAGTTCGGCTTTAAACTCCTTCTTCTCCACCTCACTGGGTGCTGTGCTGCTACATAGCGGATGTCCTGCCTTCTCCCACAGTGGAAGACCTCCGTCTAGGACCGAGACGGCATTGTGGCCGAAAACTCGGAACAGCCACCAAACTCGAGCTGCAGAGAACACTCCGAACTGTGGATGATTGTCATAGACTACCACATGCGTGTTGTTGCAGATCCCGCGCTCCCCGACGTACTCTGCAAAGAACTCCGGCGTGGGAAGTGTATGGGAGAAAGGAGAGTGCGGGAGTGTGCATTCATCGATGCTGAACTGCTCTGCACCCGGGATGTGCTTTTGGGCGAATTCTGCTTTGGGGTCCAGCCCACTGCTTGGCATGTACCAAGTCCCATCCAGAACTCTGAGATATTGAGTTTGAGGGGATAGGATTCGGGAAAGCCATTCACAGCTCACCAGAGCACTAACTCTCTGCATCTTGCTACCCAATCAAGTTCCTGTTTTATGCAGATAAAAAAAACAGTAATATAAATATGATATGACGTATTGGCAATCTATTTCTGAATCTAGTGAAAATATGAAGAAGAAAAAATAAGGTCAAGAATGTTATCAACATAAAAAAAATTTAAAAAATTGTTTTGGTCTATTTAAATGACTTATTATGATTCATAATTAACCTGTAATAAGATGAAAGCATTGAAAACGAAAACGAAAAGCAACGAAAACGATTTCATTTTTGTATAGACTTAGATCAAAACCCATTTTCAATGGATTCTATAGTCTACTAAGATAACCTGGGCCAATTATTCAAGGAAGAAAGCTCAGAATTAAAAAAAAAATTTATTGATGACATATTAATTAATTAGACCTCCATTTGATTTTTGATCTGCCGATATTAAAACACGCCTTTTACAATTTCGCACGTGCAGGAAAATACATGTAAAATTGCAAACCAATCAAAATACTGTATGTATCAAGGAGGGCCTAATCAAACTTTTGGACCTAGGCTAAGACCTATCTCCCTCATCCTCCTTTATTAAAAAAACAGAACAACAACAACAACTACAAGAGCAACAAGAACAAAAGAAGGAGGAGGAGGAGGAGGAGGAGGAGGAGGAGGAGGAGGAGGAGGAGGAGGAGGAGGAGGAGGAGGAGGAGGAGGAGGAGGAGGAGGAGGAGGAGGAGGGTATTAGCATGGCTGCCAAAGTCATCTTCAGACTTATTCTGTAAATTGAACAAAATTCAACAAAAGATGCACTCACAAAGTCAACACACTACAGTCAATGACGATTCAATCAAAATATAAACTTAAAGTCAATGCCAATAACATCTATGACATCATGCCATGAAATTACATCATTTAAAACTAACTTTACTAAGGATGACAACAATTGTATAAAACAAAAGAAAAGTTTACAAAATAATAAATGAGCAACCAAAGTAAATTCTACCCTAACTACCGGTGAGCACTTGGTGATAATATGAAATACGACATTGCCATCAAAATTATATTTCCTATAATCATCAAGCCCTAGGTAAAGTGCTGGTAAACTATTTTTGTTAAGAAATATGTTAAAGTGACAGTTAAACCCTTATTTAATCATATTACTTTAATATCCTTAAATTCTTCTGAATCGTGAATGCAGGCTTAAGCCTCTATGTTCCTCTCAAAAATTATTCTAGGTGTTAAGTTAGATGGGTTATGACCAGGTTTTAACTTTAATACTCTCTTTAAATTTCTTTAGTGGTAAACTATTATTTAATCATATCTTAACTTTACTCTCTCCAAAATTTTTTAAAAACTTGCCGCTGAAACACTCCAACTAGCTAGTTAGAGTCCAAGTACACATACTGATTAAAGGGGAAGTCCAACCTGATATCAAGTTAGTTTTAATAAAAGCAGAAATATGAAAGAAACAAATGAAAGTTTGAGCAATATCTGATTGAAAATAGAAAAGCTATGAATTTATGAAGTTATCATCAGTGGAACACAAATTGGGAACACTGACATATTTTGCAAGCTCGATCCCCTCCAATTTGCTCTGTACAGAATATTTCATAAACTCTCCTTTTCTTAGTAATTGATGACGGAATAGATTTGTGTCATACAGGGGTTGTATAAAACATAATTGTAATATAATTATATAATTTAAGGGTGAATGTACATGTATGATTGAAAATTTTCTTGAGGGAAAATATAAATTGTTGAAGTTTTTTCGTACAAGGCAAATGGGAGGGAAGCTCGCAAGAAACGTTACAGAGTTGCCAATTTGTGCTCGATTGATCGCACCTTCAAGCTAACTTAATTAACATAAAGAAGGAATTTTGAACTGAATATATATAGAAGCTTAAACAGGCTTAAAGAGCAATCCAACCCTTCTGATAAGTTCATTTGAATGAAAGCATAAAAATCAGAGAAACAGAATGGCGAAAGTTTGAAATAAATCGGACCAATATTAAGAAAGTTATGAGTGTTTGAAATATGAGATCACTATACAGCTGTGCGAATCTCAAATCGGCAATTTTGTCAGTGGATTGTGACATAGTGACGGATTACTCTCCCGTTTGTCGCGTACAAAAAATATCACATATATCTGTTTTTCTTCCAAGTGCCTTCACCCTCGGGGCACTACTCAAAATATATCATGGAGAGTACATTATTACAGGTCCTCTTAAAAGAACAGACCATCTCAAGTCATACATTTATGAAAAGTTGAAATTTTAGTCCTTTTGTGTATTGGAGCAAATGGGAAAGTTGTACGCCACTACGTCACATAGACATTATCAATTCAGCTAATTTGAAGAGCCTATACCTATAGAAATTGCAACTTTCAAAAATTCGTAACTTTCTAATTTTTTGTCCGTTTTCATTCAAACATTCATCAGTATGCTTCTCTGATTTTTCTGCTTTATTCTAGCCAAGTTTGCTATCAAGGTTGGATTTCCCTAGTATTAGTTTAAGCCTGGGGAGCAGGGCCCTGCCTTATAAAGAATTGCGATTGATCCGAATCAGTCGCAAGTCCTCTAAGCAGTGGATATCAATCGCAACTGATCGACTGTTTATAAGACAGGGCCCAGATTTAAAGGAGAATTGCACCTTAATATTATTATTGAGTTGGTTTTAATAGAAGCAGAAAAATGAGTGAAACAGCTAGGTCAGTGAAGTTTGAAGAAAAAAATGGTTAAAAAAAAAAAGAAAGTTGTGAATTTTTTAAAGGTGCGATCAATCAAACACAAACTGTCAACTTTGTGACTTATCTTGCAAGCTTCCCTCTCATTTGTCCTGTACTAAAAATGAAATTTTTGAAACACATCTAGAGTCTAGTATAGTCTACCGGTAGATCTATTCCGTCATCAATAACTAAGAAATGAAAGTTTAATTTTGACATTTTCTGTACAGCTAGGTCTAGTGCAATTTGCTTTATAAACAAAACCAACTTGATAATATTAATAATAATATTATTAATATCAGGGTGGCCGTGGACTACCCTTTTAGTTTTAAACCTGCGTTCAAAAGAATCCAGGCATAGCATAAGCCATAACTCATAAGTAAGTAAACAAGTAACATTTCATATAACTTATTAATATTGTAAGTGGGCCTAGGCCCTAGGCCTAAATCTAGGCCTATAAGTATAACTTCCTTATTTTTAATTTTTAATCGGTTTTTCACTTTTTGTTCAAACTTTCACTGACCTGTTTCTTTCATTTTTCTGCTTCCATTAAAACCAACTCAGTATCAGGGTGGACTTCCTCTTTAAGAATAGAATTTACAAACAACCTAAGGCTCAGCATACTTACCTATAGGCTATAAATATTTCGACAAACTAACAGAGAGCAAAGTCAACAATGTATTAGTACAAGGATCATCTAGCATCTCATCATATCTGTAGTGTAAACTGTAGATCGACAAACTTAACAATAACAAGCATACACAATTACTTGTGCTATGGAACGCTGCAAGTGAATAATTGCTTGAATTGTACCCCTTAATAATAAAGCAAGCCGACTTTAATAGTTTAACGTTTAGTCAAATTTATAGTATTATTTTAGTACTATTCTTAAAAATTTAGGGATGTGGTTAAGCTTCATTTTGAATATGAAGTAACTAAATTGTGCACAGTTTTGATTTACCGGATATCTTGAAACAAAAATCAAGTGTATGGACCGCTAATATTTTGAACGGTGGAAAAGGAAAAAATGGCAGCGCCAAATGATTTTTTCTCTGGAGTAATTGGGAAAGTAGCTTTCGTCAATAAAGTAAGAGTAAAGTTCATCCTCTTAGCATTTTTGTTGTATGTTTAAATAAATTTTGTTTGGATTATTACGTGTGCATGAGCCAAAATTCAGTGTCGAGTAGAGGTGACTCATGACTCTTTAGATTTTCTTACATTGTAGTCCCATCTGCCCGATATCGTGTTGGAGTCAACTTCATGACAGTTGTACAAAGTTTCACACCGGGCCATACGTAGAGTTGCGTAGTGTAGTGTACCGACTACGCCGAGCGTACGCTGCCCTACGCTGGCCTACGTAACTATACGCTGAGGGACCCAAAGGCAAAGGCAAAGCCAAAGGGGTAGGGTCTAGTCTATGCGAGATGGACGCAAAAAATTAAACGCGTTTAATTTTTTTTGCGTACTTTAGGCGTAGACACTAACATGTAGAACTTCGCTAACATTTAGCGCATGCGCATTACGTTCATCCCGTCTCGGCCTCATTTTCATAAGTTGGCGCCTAGCCCAGCCAAAATGGGCCCTTCAGATTGGCTATATCGCTGGCTGCCATAGGCTCTATGTTATAAAATATTAGTGCGAGGAGATAGCGTGCGATTTTCCGGTTGATCTAATACCAAAATCATGATATTCCAGTCAAATCTTCTATTCTGTACGATTTTTACAGTGTCCTTGAAAAGTTAACTTAAGTATTTCACTTAAGTTTAAGTCTTACTTAAGTTTTAAAAAATTCTCATTTTCGTCATATTTAAGGTAAAGTAGAGGAGGGAGTTTTCGGCCACTTAAGGCAAAATCCTATTTTTGAACTCTTTACTTCCTATTTATTATCATTTTTTGTTCAAATCATGAAGCCAATACTATTATTATTTAAACAAAAAAAGAATCCCAGAAAAAAAATCATGAATTGCCATGGCAATATTCATTTCCTTGTTCACTTTTTCGGAGGCAGTTTTCGGCCTAGCGAGGCATTTTTTGGCCGCATGTACAAAGTCAATAGGGAGTGCGCGGCATGCGTACGCCCGCTGATTTATAGCGAGTTATTCTTTGTTTTCCTTCTATCATTTTCTCTTTCTGTATTTTTAATGTTATTCTTTGCTTTTCAATCTTTCATCTTCTCTTCTATCTTTCCATTATCTGTTCTTTATTATTTTCTCTTCCTGTCTTTCCTTACGTTATTCCTTCACGTCGGAAAGAAGAGCTTGTAGCGTTTTTATGGTTCTATTATTTCCTTCCTACCATTCCTTATGTTATTCTTTGTTTCTTCCTTCTATCACCTTTCTTATGTAATTCTTTGCTTTTATTGTTCTTTTTTTTTCTTCCTACCATTCCTTATGTTATTCTTTGTTTTTCCTTCTATCACCTTCTCTTGTGTTATTCTTTGTTTTTATCATTCTATCACTTTCTCTTTCTGTCTTTCCTTATGTTACTCTTCATTTTTTCCTTCTATCACCTTCTCTTATGTTATTCTTTGTTTTTATCATTCTATCATTTTCTCTCTATCTTTCCTTATCTTATTCTCTGTTTTTATTCTTGTACTGTGATCTCTTTCTCTCTTTCATTACTTTCCAGCCAATCACAGTTTTAAATACAAGTACACAGTCCGTTTTTGCAACTTTCTAGGAAGAAAATGTCAATCAAAGTCATAGTAATAGCTAGTAATATTATTTATTATGACCAAGGAGATGAAATAGATTGATAAGAAAAAATATAAGGCAAGATTGACAGAGTATTCTATGTACCGATGACCTGACCCCGGAAGTTGTTATCAGAGATTCGCGCAAGGGCAGACTCTATAGACTGTAAACTCCCTTATTTGATCCCTTTTCCTAGCATCAGGGCACATTTTTATATCTAGATAATAACGATTGGAAAAATTACCCCTTACCAAAAGTGACCATAATGGTCAGTTTTGCCTTGAAAAAAGTGGCAAAAATGACTGAAACGTCGTGAGTAGAGAAATAGACTGAAATTATTGGAATCAGCTCAAAATTTTTACCCGGATAAGCTATTCTAACCTTTCCCACCAAAAATTCTGATTAAATCTCCTTATCTAACTGGGGTATAACAATGCCACAGCTGATTTTTTTTTTGTCCACTTTTTCCCATGATGCATAACATGAAAGTTACTAAACACTGGTGTTGCTAGATGGTGATGTAGATTGTGATTCCACCATATTAAAATATGGGCCCCAAGATAAAGATAAAATGACAGAAAAAAAAAATGAATACAGTAATATAGACATGCTAATAGAACTTTATTAACAATATAAATCATTTATCTTGTTTGACAGTGGCCATTACTTTTGAAGGCAACTCAGGATGATGATAATCCAACCCCTGGTTATCTCTTCAAGGAAATAGCAGGCAAGTTTATTGTGTTTATTATTAAAAATGTTCCTTCTCATTGGCCATTTTCACTAGTGTGAATGTTCATCCCCCTCTTTCTTATGATTATCTGATGTGATGTTGGGCATTTATTTGCAATGTGTCTTGTGTCGCGTACGACATGTCTATTCATTAAATTTTAAAAATGAAAGTGTTGTTGTATGCAAGCCTTAGATTAAGCAGCCAGGAGCAAGGGGCAATTTATTTTTAAAAGTTGCCCCTTGCTCACGGGGATTTACCAGAGCAAGGGGCAATTTCTTAAGAACAAGGGGCAATTTTCCAAAAACAGATAATCATAATGACAACCAATTAAAGAAGTTAAATAAGTTCAAAGATACAATGTTAATTTCATAATGGATCAATTTAATAAATAATAACTTTTTTAATCTAAGTTAATGTGATCAACAGGAAAGATTGATTAAGAACATCAACTTGCACATTAAACAGTATTTTAAAGTAACTAAAATTATTGATGAGCAAATGAATAAATAAATTGTCAATTTCACGAACATCGAAAGTCAAAAGGACTTTGCAAGTCTATCCCAAATCGAAATCGCACCTCACACACAAACCTTCCGCCACTCTCGGCAGAACATGAACGGTCTGTTACCGGGACTCGAATGCTTCGCGGTGGGAAGCTGGCCGGCTAGCGTTTTGCCAAAACACCGCTAGGTCGGCTGCTGGCAAAATGAAAGTAACTACGATCGAGAACATCGTAGGTGTTCTTAACTTGTCAATAAGAGAATTCTAAATTCTATTTGAGATGAAATAATAAACTAGACCTATAAACAAACCTTGACAGATCTCTAATGACTATTTGAATGCTTGTTTATTTCTCCATTTGACGATTTGTTTTCTTGATCCTTCGAAACATTTGTAGGTACGTACGTGCGTGCGCCACAGCACCATCTAGCTAGTATATATCTAGCGATCGCGCGCATGAACGTACGTACGTGCGCTAGCCTATATAGTAACAACAGGCGCATTTTCACGTCAAGCACTTGCGCCTCAAAAAATGCACACACTAAATACAAAGCTAGTAGAGAGCTCGTGCGTTTGGTGATTCGTGTATTTTTTCTGTCCTAATATTTTATGGGCGCATTTTCACGGAAAACACTTGCGCCTTGCCGTCTAGTTTTAGATGATTATGGGCGCAATTGGTGGTTTTATGAGCGCAAATTTGCGCCCTGCGCCCGCTTAATCGAAGGCTTGGTTGTATGACTATTGACTAATGGTTCTTCCTTGTAGTAATAACATTATTAAATGGTCATTATCAAGATATTTCTCATTTTTGGATGAAATAAATTGGAAAGGATGAAGTCATATGAGACAATTTTCAAAGAATTATCCTAAATGCTATTTTCATTCCAACATCATAGCAGATTATCTACCGTAAATGCCACTCTACCCTGTATCTGCTGACACTGGTCATTGCATTCTTTTCCCGCACCCCCTAACACTGCTCTTGTGTCACTCATGTTTTAAAAGAATTTAAGTTCTGGTGATGGTGAAAAGTTATTTGTGGTCTTTCACATTCTTTTTATGTCACATTGGAAGAAATATCTCCTGAAAATGATTGCTCTTCTAATTCCGTCATATTCGAAAGAAAATGAAAAAGAACTGAAATTTTTGGATCATACCTTCATGCAACATGTATGTCTAGTGCCATATATTCACATTTCTGCATTCTGTAAATGTGACTTTCAGCACATTGGATAAATTTCTTATAATGTTGGTGATTCCAAAACATAACACTGTACTCCAATTCTTATGTACTACATATTCCACCTTTCCAAATTGCTTCCCAGCAGTTTCTTTCACACTGTAATCATATGAGACTGGTGGAAGATTGTATTGTAAATTAACCACTTGTTCTTTGAAGACCAGATTGACCAGTCATGGGTTTCTTTGTTAGTCAAGTAGAGTCATTTTTATTAGAGATACAGGAAAATTTGGTCCAGTGTATTTATGAAGATTCAAGTGCTCTATTGCAAGTGAGCATAAGCATGCAAATGTTATGTTTTAGATGTTGTTTTTAAGAGAGTTCTCTAAGATTTTCTTCAGGAAAAAACAAGAAAATACACATATTACAAGCACTATAAATAGTATTGATTAATTTCATGACTTTTATTAGCAAATGTGTGTGTCAAATGTACTTTAATAGCAACTTTGTTTACATCAAATTATATGTATGTTTATGATTTTCTTTAATTTTCAGTTATATCATATGAATCTGGAAGTAATTGTCAATGTCTGGTTGACTTCCTGGTGGAGAGATTGGAGAAGAAATCATGCCATATTAAATACAAGGTATGGCTCTAGTATACAAGTTCATTTTATGATCTATCTGCACTTGAGTTGAGGCTGTATGCAGCTAGCATTCAAAGTAGGTGCATATGTACAGCCTCAACAAGAGCAGATAGATCTGATAATGAATGAATAAAAACCTGCATCATTTGTTTTATACAATGAAACTCCTAGATCCTTGTTACTTGATGTAAAAATAATTAATTTCAAGATTGTTTTGTGCCATTATCATTGACAAATGAATCCCAAGTTTAATAATAGGCTTAATAGGCTCACCACAGTATAAGCGCACTAACCTCTGCTGCGCATTGTATGCTTTACAAAATTGTAGGATAGTACTGGGAACTATTGCATGCTTTTTCATTAAAATTTAAAAAAATTGATAGACTCAGTAAATGAATCGCATGTGATCACATTTGACTAATTATTTGATTAGGATCTATGAGTGAGTTGTATAAAAAACAATGACTGAGGTTGAGACATAAACAGAGAGAGAGAGAGCATGATAGGGAGAGAGAGAGCAACCAGTGAGATTGGCAAGTAGGTGAGGGGGCAAAAGTTGGAGAGCTAGGTGTATGATGGGTGTGAAGAGAGGTAGAATGGAAAAAAAAAAGAATAGCCAATAAAAGTAAGGGGCAAGGAAAAAGGTATAATAGAAAGAAAAATCAAGAAAGAAGTAACAAGGAAAAGAAGAGAAATAAAGAAAGATAGGCAGAGAGAGAGAGAGAGAGAAAGAGAGACCAAAAAAACAAAATAAAATGTTTGAATGACATGTATTCATTATAAATAGATGACCAGAAAAGAAGAAGCGAAGAGCAGTGTAGAATAAAGAAAGCTTTGTTAAAGAGAGTAAGATGGGATAGGATCATGGACAAATCATACATATAAAGAGCTGTCAACAGAAGAGAGAGAGAGGATTTTCTTTTTACCAGAGGTAATCCATTCAATTTCCATGTCCTGTTGATGGGGCCTGGAAGCTCTGGGGTTCTTAGATGCCCTCAGGTGCAATCTGAACCATTTTTAAAATCATTTTCAAACATATTTTATGACAAAAATTTCAAATATATTATATGAAAATGTTGCAGTGGAATTTTAACCTGTTGTTAATTTTCAAACCTGTTGTTTCAAAATTTAATTGAAACTTGTTGCTTTGAAGTGTTGAAACCACCACTAGACCACCAGCTGGTCGTTTTTGGGGTATATCATTTTCATATACCACTGGTCAATATTTTGTCATTTGTCTTATTAGGTGCTGAAGATAATGCTTCATTTGGTTGAGCAAGGCCATCCATCTTTCTGTGAAGGTCTAAGACGTAAGGCTCAGGGGATTCAATCATCTGCAAGTAAGTCTTATTTATAAGTTAGTTAAAAAAATTCAAAGTTTCATTTAGGTAGATTAGCGAAATGTATTTGAAAGAAATGACACTTCCGGAATGCAAGATGCATAATATTTAGTGATATTTGTTAATTAAAATTTCTTTTTGACATATCTGTATGAAAATTTAGGTAACATTAAGCCTAATTTAGATGGTACATGCATATACCAGCTTTATGTCCTAACGATCTGGTTTTACCTCTGTTTGATAAAAATGATTTTTAACAATCATTCGTCTTTTCATGCTACTACATTTTGCTCAGCTACCTTAGCTCTTCTATTATTCTAAGAGTGAGTTATAGCAGACAGTGTTTTTCAACCTTTTTTTAGCCATGGTGCCCTTTTTAAAGAAAAAGGTTTTGTGTCACCCCAATCACTCAAGATTTGTTTTTCATCACTATGACACTAATAAAGTATTAAGTTTATGGGCACATGTTCATGAGTGGAGGTGATGCCTCTTGCCTGAATATCAAGTTATCAACTATCTTGTTTTCTAATTTTGTAAGTGAGCGAAGCAAGCACGCAAAAAAGAATGACAAACAAACCACAATTTTTTAGCACCTCTCTGCCCACATATACATGTATATAACATCATATATTTGGGCACCTCTATACCTGAAGATCAGGATATTTGGGCATCTCTTTTCCTGGAATTATCCTGTTTCTATTTTTTTGCCAGCAATTTAAGTGAGCCATTCCCTCCCTTTCCTCGCCTCATATGCACACATACAGACAATCAAACAGAGTATAAATATATTGTTATCAGTATAAGACATTTATGTGGTTTCTACTACAATGTTGTGATGAAATTGACATTTTCCATAAATATATTTTTATATAACTAAATTTCTCTAACAGCACCCCTAGCTAGGACCTTTGTTACGTGCAGCTTTTTGTCACCCCAAACTTGCACTTCATTTAGTACACAAAAAACTGCACAGATTTACTGTGGTATATGAGAATGAACTTTTAGTTTCATAGTGACATGAATTTTGTTTTTCATCTAGTCACAAAGTTTCTGTAATATTATGTAATGGAGAGGTTGACACATGGCTTTATTAATCAGTAGACTATAATCTAACTCTACACACTTTTAGTCCAGGTTGAACATAAACTGATGCTTTTATGCTTTGACAAAGTCCAGCCTCAAGTGTTTTCTTCAAGGTTTGTACTAACATGTCATGTGCTTTTTCTTTGTCAACAACAGAGTGCAGTGGTCCTCCTGACCCCCTCCACGGTATGGCACCCTATGTTGCTGTGAGAAAAGCAGCTAAGGTAAGTAAGATATTCAATTTACCCTAGGAGCTTTTGTTTAACCTTTGAACTTCCTCCACACCTAGGAAAGTGTTCTATTTCATTTTGGCATGAAACTATTCATTTTCAAGTTCATGTAATCCAGTTGGTGGATTGTATGTTTTTCCAAATACAGAATTTCCTGAGTGTATGATTAAAAGAGAAATTCAGATCATATTTAGTGATATAATTTTCAGCTCATTTGCTTGAATAGATATATAAATGAATGAATAAATATATAAATCGATCAATCAATCAATCTGCATCTGTATTCTGGAATAAAAGTACTATTCTGTTCTTAAATAGCACATATTACATTTATAATATAAAGTCCCTACTCACTTCATTTAGAAATCATTACCCTAGTTTTAGCTCTAACAGCCATTCTGTGCACAGTGCATTTCAAGTAATGATCATAAACGGTACCATTTACAGAATTACTCAAAGTAGTTTTTGTTGGGAGGGAGAGACAAATTTGTATAGTTGTCATCAGGTGATTATTTTTATGGTGATGAATATTTTCATTTTGTTGTACAGGCTTTGAGTGAGAGGCTATTTGACACAGAGGTCACACACAGCAGACCATCCAATCATTCTTGGAAGCAGGGTCACATGACACATGGCACAAGGCAGTCAAGAGAGGGCACCACTAAGAAGATGGAAGGATTTGGGAATACTCCAGTCATATCACAGAGTAAGATGCTTGGCAAACACACCTAAAAGGAATACAATAAGAAGATGTATTTAAAAAATACTGATATTTTCTCTCCTTGAATCTACATGTACATGTACATGTAGAGGTCTAAGATTTCTTCATGTTAAAACCAAGATTCAGTCTGCAAAGATAGTAAAAAATACACACATTATTTTCAGACAAATCAAGAGTACCTACATGTAACATGTATTGCAGTGACAATGCAGGGAATGGGTTGGAGCAATTTCATTCCTCCTAAACTTTTTTGTTTGGGGGAGGGTGTAGCCCCTTTGCTACCCTCTATCTCAATCTGCCTTTGACATGGTATGAGTATTATGCACAGATTCAAACTTTGACAACTTAAAAGAATTACAGGCTTTCTTGGTAAGACCATGTGGTAGCCCTAATGAAAAGGCTACCACATGGTATCACCAAAAGCCTCCAATCTAAATACTCAATTACCATGGAAACCTACAGAAAAAAACTTAAACAAATTTGTAACATAATTTGTAGTGGCACAGCAGGGGTTAATTTTTTTTTAATATCATCCTACAGAGCCAGTCACCATCGAATCTCTCGGGGAGACAGTGAAGGGTGGCTTACAGCAGATAGCCAGCAAGCTGAGTGGGGAGAATAAAAGTGCAATGACCTTTAACCAGGCTGATACAGGTTACAAGCCTCTCCATGGATACGACCCGACCTCCATCCACAGTCTTCAGAGCCCAGTGAGGCAGAGTGAGTAGAATAGTTCCTTTTGCATCTTCTTTTTAGTTTTATGGTATTGACTTAAATTGAAATGATTTTTTTTTAGCGAATATTAAAACAATAAACACATGAATAATAACATAGTATTATACAACTCTGAGTTGCTGAATATTTGTGCGACTATTCAAAGAAAATTACATGTTTTATTTTAAGTTTTGGAACAAAAATCAGTGTCTGATAGAATGATTTATGCACTTGTCTTTCATTATCAAGCCGATTATAACAAAATATTCCAATGGGGTGTAAGGCCAGGGCAACATTGACAGGTTTTGGGTACAAAAACACCTCTAAAACTTCCCTGCAGGTCCCCCATAATGTCCAAGTAGTTAGGGCTTGGTACACATAGAATACCGTTATCTTGTTTTGGAACCCAAGGAATAGGGAAAAAGCACAAAGGGAGCCCTTGAAAGTTTAATTGTTTTCCATGACATAATGACTGTCAACTGTGTCTAAAATAGATGACATGGGGGAGGGGGATGGGGCTGTGAGGGAACCCCATGTTTACCTGTCACAGGTTAGTTCTATCCTTGCTGTTCACCCTCTACTCCTAGGCTTGATGAGTAGCGGCTCTTCCCAGTGGTCTCCTCAACGTAGTATACCCACAGACTACTCGCCTGTTATGCTGGATGGTGATGGGGATGAGACAAGGAGAGAAACCTTCTCCAAGGCTACAAAAGCATCAACATTATCATCATCATCATCATCATCACCAAGACGTTGGCAACATCCGAGAATAGATGCTCCAGATGGTGAAGGATCTTCTATGCTGAAAGGTATTTAGTAATATTTGTGATGCATGTACATGTATTGTATCGTCTTTTTATTGCTTTTTTTGCATTTCATTTATTATCTGTGTTATTTTCCCACGTCGGGGTGGGAAATTAAATACTTGTGTTAAAGACCCAATTAGTAGGGTCAGGTCTTGAGCATACACGTGTTTGGCAGTCTGAGACAACCAACTTTTTGTCCCTGGTGTATCATGGTGTGTTACTCCCTCTAATGTATTTGTGTCGTGGTCTAGTGGATATGTTACCGGACTGTAGATCACATGGTTTGCGGTTGGAGTCTCACTTTGGCACTAATGTCCTTTGGCAAGACATTAATCTACATTTGCCACTCTCCACCAAGGTGTTAAATGGGTACCTGGCAGGATGCAAATGTTAGTATGGTTGGATTGGCATGTGTGCTCTTGTCAAATGGCGCCTGGCCGGAATACTCCCAAGGGAGCAGAGCGGGTGCACTATAATGTGCGGATTAGCAATTGAATCCAATGACCAGGTTGATAATAATTACAATGTAAAGTGCTCAGAAATGTAGTATTAAGTGCTATACAAATGTGACTATTATTATTAATCTCATGGTCAAATTGTGAACTCTTTTGGTGATCATTATGCAGCTCTCAACATTTTTGGGGATACAAGGGCAAACGATGCTCTGAAATTCAAAATGACTAAGGCTCCTCTTAAAGGGCAATCCAACCTTTGTGATCAATTCATTTGTATGGCAGCAGAAAAAATAAGAGGAACAGAATGGTGGAAGTCTAAAATAAACTTACCAATAAGAGGAATGTTATGAATGTGTGAAATATATCACTAAATCTATGCGAATCTCAACTTGGTCAGTGCATTGTGACGTAGTCAAGGACAACTCTCCCATTCGTTGTGTACAAAAATATCAATAATTTCTGTTTTTCTACTTTAGGTGCCTTCTCCCCTTGGGGCACTACTCAAAATGTACTATGCATATCATATTATTGCAAGTCCTCTGAAGAGAAAAGACCATCCTGAGTCATACATTTTTAAAATTTGACATTTTAGTAATTTTGTATGTTGGAACAAATAGGAAAGTTGTCTGGCACTACATGTATGTCACAGTGACATTATCAATTCAGCCAATATGAAATTCCCATACGTATAGAGATTACAACATTCAAAAATTCAAAAATTTTGTATTGGTTGTTGGATTTTGGTTTAAACTTTCATCAGTCTACTTCTCTGATGTTTATGCTTTATTTTAGTGCAGTTTGCTATTAAGGTCGGATTTTCCTTGAATGTATTGGAGTGGAGCCCTGCTGGATGCATACCATATCTATTGGCAAGCTAGAAGAATCACCTCTGTGTTTTAATACTTTAATGAAGCAGGGCTAGGATTTGTGTGATGCAATACATTGCGTGAACTTCTTTCTTCTTCGTATAGAACAACTTTCAGTGTATAATTTCTTCTGATATTCTTGCAAATTATTAGTCAAATCTGTATTCAAGGTAATTAGTAGATGTCCTGAGATAGAATTTTAGAATGTTGCATTGTATTTGAAAGTCAATTGTAAAAAAAAAATTAACTGGGGATTCTTTTTTACTTGTGCTACAGAGGAAGACACTAATCTAATTGATACATCATCAGTCTCCAGAGGGAGGCAAAGCAATGGATCAAAGAGCAGTGATCAGCTCAGTGGTGCAGGCTCAGACCTATCAGAAAGGTAAATTTGTCACTATTCCAGGTTGAATTATCACTTCCCTCGCCTTTTTATTTTTAATGTAGGTAACCTCTCTTAAATAAGGTCATAGACAGTTTCAGACAGTAGCTTAGCATGGGCCAAGCTTTTGAAGGGGCAACAGCTTCATGGGGGGCATCGATCTTCTCAATAAGGAAATGCAAATAAAGCCACTAACTAGGGGCAGGGTGTGGGAGGGTGGGGGTGGGCTTTTAATGCTTCTTTTTATTCTTTTCTTCCCCCTTTTCTCCATCTTTTATTTTCTGTCTTGTTTTTTTTCTCTCATTTCCCCTCTATTCAATCTAGGATTGATAACATTAGTTTGAAGGCCAAAAGTAGTTATTTTTCCTCCACATTAGGATTGGTTGGCAGCTATTATTTCTGTGTCAGGCAGGAGTGCAGACCTCATCACCCCTCCCCAAAAAAGTTCTGATATGATTATTCTCTTTTCATCTTGTGTATCCCCTGCAGACTTGCATCAGTAAGTGTAGCAGACTGGTCGGAGGAAGTCTCGACGGTGGAATCGTTCATCTCAGGCCTTCAGGAAGGCCGACCAACCCAAACCAAAGAGAAGCTTCAGAAGTTTGTTAAGAAGTATGTATACCTATTTGATTTCCTTTCAGCTCTTCTGTGCAGGGCTCAAATTAATTTTTTGTCCACGGGGGCTCTTTTAAAAAGAGCCCCGTGAGCCTTCTCACGGGGGTTCTTTTTTAATACAAATTAATACAAATTTCCATTGAATTGGTACCCATGATACTCCTAAACTCTTTGCTATTTCATCATTATCACTTATTTAAGTCGGCATTTTCCCTCTTACAACTTTACAAGTTACATAGGGGTTACTGACTTTCATCCCGAGATGACACTCTCTCCATTTCTTCCTGTTCTGCACATTCCTCCTCATCATTCAGAGCAACCTTATAACATTCTTTCTTTAGTCTTTACTATATCCTTCCACAACATCTTTGGTCTTCCTCTTCTTCTCAATATTGATTTACTGGTCGAGGTTCATTATTTGCTGGTTTTTTGGAATCACCAGATTTCAGAGGATTCACACTTTTACAACAAAAACTTCTCCATGTTTCGGTCCTTGCGCGATCGCCTCTAGCTCCAGCAGATATGGGGCGGCAGCGTGCACACCGGTACTACCGGCGCGGTATAGCCGCTGCTGACGGTCGCACTGCACTGCAAGCTTCCGTTGTTTGTATCGGTAATGCAGTCATAGAGATGTGGAGTGGAGATGGGAGATGTAGCGCCATCTTGCGGCGAATAAGCGCACATTTGTTTACAATATGGCAGCCTCTAGACAACGAAAAATATGAGCGAGAAATCCTGCACGCTAATCTAACTTCCAGAGTTCCATTTCATTGGTTTAAGGTTTGAAATATATATTAAGTTGAAACTCAATATTGTGTGAAAGTTATAACAGAAAAGATAATCTTTATTCTATAAATCCACGGGGGCGATTTTTATTTTGCAATCGCCCCGTGAGCAATCTGACGGAGGCGATTTTGTAGCTCACGGGGGCGAATCGCCCATCGCCCCCGTGTATTTTGAGCCTTGCTTTTGTGTGATCACTTCACTTTTGGATGCTCTGTTAGGTAGCTTAGCGAAATGTAGTAGCGCAAAATGCATATTTGTTAAAAATCATAATTTTATCACACTGAGGTAGAATCACATCGTAAGGATAGGCAGCTGGTAAATGCATCTCAATGAGGTTTAATGTTACCTAAACTTTAATTCAGATATGCCATAAAACAACTTATAATTAACAAACATCAGTAACGGATGTGTCTTTTTACACTACATTTTGCTAAGAGTAAGCGTGTTGTGGAAAAGTTGTGTGGTCATATTAGTTTATGCGGATCACTTCAATAGCTGACGCCTGATCAGAATCATGTATCTTAACATGATTGTCAGTTTGTACAGTATAATCGCCGACAATAACTAGTTATTAGGATATTCAAATATCAAATCATAAACATCATGACTGATATCTATCAGTAAAACAACATAAGACAATATCACCTAAATGACACCCAATACTTTGGGAAAGAATCTTTCATAAGTCTACAAAATTTGTCATAATGACCAACTTCAAAGGGTTACTGCATCAATTTCTACTTTGAAACAAGCCAGCCACAGTATTCTTGTGGTTCCTGTTATCTCCAGTATTAAGGCCTACTTACCTGCCTACCACAGCAGCCTTTAAGCCTTCATATAGCAGTTGTGCCTAGTTTGTTACCAGCTGAGCGAAGCTACGTATTTGAGAAGCAGACTGGTGAAAGTTTAGAGCAAATCGGCCAAAAAAAGAATATTAAAATTAATTTTTGAAAGTTGTAATCACTGTACGTATGGCTGAGTCGGTATTGTTACTGTGATGTGGTTCCGGACAACTTTCCCAATTATTTTAACTCACAATATGACTAAAATGTCAATTATTCAAATTGTATGACCCATCAGGGTTTTTCCTTTTTAGAGGACTTTAAATAATATACTATCCATTATATATTTTGAGTAATGCTCCAAGGGAGAAGTCACTTAAGAGAAAAACAGAAAGATATTTTTGTACACGACAAATGGGAGAGTTGCCTGACTAAATCACAATGCACTGACCAACTTGCCAATTTGAAATTCGCATAGATTTAGAGATCTAAAATTTCAAGCATTCATAACTCTCTTATTGGTCTGATTTATTTCAAACTTTGGCCCATCTATTTCTCTTATTTTCCTGCTTTCATAAAAATCGATTTATTACAAAACGTAGGATACTTTTAGTACGACTTGGTATTCGAAGCATTCTAATATCTTCTTATTTTAATATTTGATTTTCTAAATGGAATTTGTTCCAGGCCAAGAGTGGATGACAATGAATGTACTTTTCGAAATAGACCTTGCAGAAGGAATATAAGGGATGAAATGTGGTCTTTAGATGTTGTTGGTGTTTTTGTTTGAAATAGGCACCTTAACAAATTTATGTCCTATGTGGCAGTTTGCTGATAGGAGCCAGAAGTCACAATTGGTCATTGCAGTGTGGTCACTGGAGATAGTAACAGATCAATAATTAAATATAGTTTCAACTCCTCTGGATAAGAGTGACACAGGTAATATATTAACACTAGTTTAGTATTAAGATGTGATGGTCATGAAGAGACTATACATGTAGGAGCATTCTGATATTAATAGTGAGATTCAGGGGTGCCTTAACAAATAACAAAATGAATATTTCTATTTTTTATAGTGTATGAGGGATTTGAATGTACTACAAAAGCTTTCAGATTTATCTAAGGAAAGTTGAAGACATAAAGGTATAATGTAGCATATACGTAGGAAATACTTCTACCTTTTCTAATCTTCTCATTAACTTCTCATTAACAACTAGCTCAAATTTACTGTGGAGCGATCGTACAGGAGCGAGAACAAATCAAGAAAAGAAAAGGAGCATTTAACCTATTCACTGCTATTCTATTCATACATGTAGGCTTAATACAGAAACCCAGTTCCGCTAGTCAATGGGATAATTATACCTTATTTTCATCTAAAATAGGAAACCCAAACTTGTAAAGCCTATTTCATTGAAAAAGCCCTAGATCACGTCATCCAGCAGTGAAAAGTAAAATATAGTCATACCTATATTGGGAATTTAGCGATGTTAAAGAGAGTTCCTAAACTAAATAATGTATTCACACATGATCGACTCTCTCTTACAGCATAAATGCACACACACGCAACTCCCACACACACACACACACACACACCACTGAACTCTAACACTAGTACGTAGAATGGTCATTACGACTGAGTGCACAACGCTGGTGCCTCATATTATGTCCGCCATTTTGATTCCCCAGAAAGCACGGCCGGGAGAAGCAGGTCCGCACACATGTGTTGAACAAAACTATTTGTGTGTGCAGGAGAGGGGGATGAGGGGTATGAGGTAATGCCATGAAGAAAATGTATTGTCAGATTTTCATAAATTATATCAATACATTAATGACTTGTATTAAGATTTATCTGTGATTTATATAAGAATGCATTCTATGGGATGTGCAATAGGGTATATTGCAATTGCCCTTGTGTTGATTAGTCGTGATACTGCTGTGATCCTCAGAGGCTTGGTTTGTTCAGTAAATCCCAATAACTCGGCTGCAATCATACAAGAAATTCACACACAAACACACAAAATAACTACATACAAGTTACATGTCTGTAGTAGCCTACAATTTATGATAACAATTTCTAATCTTCAGAGGCTTATTATTTTGATAAAACTCACCTTGGACACAATCATACACCACCTC